>RXID01016195.1:0-141466 GCA_005019695.1 Trichopus zeylanicus subsp. travancoricus | reverse complement strand
ATTCTTCTATCTATTTTTTATATCTAATTTTTGATATTGTGTATTTACATATGGCTGATTTAGAGAATCTGGTACGATTAGTGCTCCATTATAGAGAATATTGGAAGGAAGTGAAACATACTCAAAGAAGAAAATATGTATTTGGTAGACAAAAATCTTTACCGGTTGATACAAGAAAATACACATTTGCAGAATTATGGACTGAAGCCTGTAAATTGGTCGAAGCAAGGACAAATGAGTTACTTGTAATCAAGTATTTATATCCAAACAGCAGTCCTCTAATTTATATGTCAATCAGCAGTGAAATTCAGCTAGAAGCAATATGGACAATAATTCAAGACTTGAAGCATAGCAATATCTATATATCAATGGAGGACATAGGCGATCCTTTATCAGTTGTGTCTACACCAAGGCTGACTCCTTTGACAGGAGAATTTTCTGTGTATCACAGTGTGCAAAGAGATGAATATATTGACTCAGATTTAGATGATTGTCCTTCTGATTCTAGTTTTCATAGTTTGATGTATTCTTCTGATGATGATAAAGATGATGAGGAGGAGGATAATAATAATGAGTTAGTTGCTGAGCAGGAGTAAGAAAATATAAGACAAGGCGAAGAAGAAGGAGTAGAAGACAGAGCGGAAGATGATTTACTAGCTTTACTTGAAGATAATTTGAATGACAATATTTTGAAAATAGGAGACATATTTGAAGATGTACATGCATTTAGATTGGCTCTTAGACAGTACTGTATTGTGCACAGATTTCAGTCTTTGTTTGTGAAGAATGATCGTAACAGAGTAACAGTCAGATGTACTTCTGCGAATTGCCAATGGAGGATTCATGCTTCAGAAAGATTTGATGGTTCAAGTTTTCAGATAAGAAAAATGAAACCAGTTCATACTTGTATTGCTGTCAATACTTTTGGAAACAAAATGGCAAATGCTGAATGGGTAGGCAACCAAGTTTTGCATTGGATGTATGTTGACAAGCAAATCACAGTCAAGCAAATACAGAATATGATGAATGAGAAATACAGTCTCAGACTGACTTATATGCAGGCATGAAGGGGAAAAAACTATGCTTACAGGATTATTCATGGCAATGAAGAATAATCTTTTAATGTGTTTCATTCGCTGAAGGCAGAGTTGGAGAAGAGGCATCCTGGTAATATTGTGCACATTGCTCAGTATCCAGATATGTCTTTTCAGAGATATTTTATGTCACTACATGCTTGTAGGAGAGCTTTTGTTACTGGATGTAGACCTACACTGGGAGTTGATGGATGCTTCTTGAAAGGAAAATATAAATGCACATTGCTTTCAGCTTGTGGAATTGATAGGGAGAATAACATAATTCCAGTTGCATTTGCAGTTGCAGAAGCAAAAACATACCAATTTTGGTTATGGTTTCTACATAACTTACAACGGGTTATTGAAAATTTGAATAGTTTGGCTATTATTTCAGATAGGCAGAAGGATCTTTCTGATACTGTGAAGAATATTTTCTCATATGTTAAGCATAGAGCTTGTATAAGTCATGTGATTGCAAACTTGAAAAGATCCTATCCTGGGAAAAGGTTAGAAAATTTGGTTTTTAATGCTTCAAATACATTTTTGCTTACTGAATTTGTGAAGTACATGGAAAGGATTAAACAGCTATCCATACCAGTTTGGTAGTACATGAAAGATATAAATGATTTTGCATGGAATAGAAGTCACTTTGATCATTCAGTGAAATATCATTATGTGATTAATAATATTTCTGAGTCATTTAACAATTTTATTCAGGATGGCAGGGAGCTTCTCTTTCTTGAATTACTTGATTTCATCAGGCAGAAGATAATGGTGAAATTTGCCATAAGAAAAAATGAAGGATCCCACTGGTCTGGAAAGCTAGTGCCAAAAATAGAAGCTTTTATTATGAAAGTTTCACAAGCACGGGGCGGATACCGTATTTGGAGGTCTTCTGATGATATTTCAGAGGTCAGTAATCCGGCAGGCCGATGGATTGTGGATATAAGGCAGAGAATTTGTGACTGTAGGTAATGGCAGCTGACAGGAGTGCCTTGCGTTCACGGTATTGTTGCTCTCCTTGACGTTCGGCTTGATCCTATTGATTTTGTTGATGACTACTACACTCTGGAGACATACAAAAGAGTATATGATGTTCCTGTCACTCCATTGCCAAGTAAGCAACTTTAGGTGTCTGTGCTAAATGCTCTGCAAGTATTTTCTCCACGTTCAAGGAGACAACCTGGTAGGCCTAAGAAGAAAAGGATTAAGGATCCAATGGAAATATCAAGTAGAGCAATATATATTTGCAGTAGATGTGGTCAGCTGGGACACAACAAGAGAGCGTGTAACGAGACTCTTGGACTATAATAACAAATTGATGTTTCTGGATCTAGCAGTAATCAATAGTCAGTGGGAAACCAATATGTTGGAGAACATGGCAGGGGAAGAGGAAGAGGAAGGTCTACCGTAATGACTTCAAATTTTAGTATGCATTTACCATGTGAGTTTTTCTTTTAAAAAATTGACAATTTTTTTCTTATTTTATGTGATTTTGAAACAATACATTAATAAATGTCACTGTATTTTTTTGCAAGAAGTTCGTCAGATCTCTAGGATCAATTTTGATTGGGTAAATAGTCTTCTCGAAAATGATGATGATGTCATGTTGCTTGGTTATCATAACTATGGGTGCATTCTGTTTGCAGGTACATATTTTTGCTAGATATACTGGGGAGAGTTAGATGGCAAGGTTTTGGATTAACGACTCAGGAGGAACTGTCATATCTTTTATCATCCAACTCTCTTTTGTTGAATGAGAAATGAGAAGTGTTATTTTAGACACTTGTTTCATTAATATTCTTCAAATTCTGATTTATAAGGAATAATGGAATGTTTCCTTTTTTGGTTCATTAATGGAAGGTTTGCTTTTGTTGGACAACAGCAGAACTTGTTATATTGCTTTGTGTCTTGAACTTTCTAGCTACTATTGCTATCTGATTACTAATTAGGCTATAATATTTTAGCAAGCTGCAATCTTCTATTATTGTTATCGCAGACTATATGTTATAAAATCTCAGGAATGATTGTCATTCACTAGGAATTGACTTTTTTTATCATCTCCAGTTTTACATAAATAGGGTTTATCCTTTTGGTGAGAGATTTGGATTTGGTGTGATTTCTCTCCGTACACTTTCTTTAGTTGTTTCAAAACTTAAAATTTAAAATTACAAGTTTCATATTGTACATTTAAAAATAGATCCCTTGATTATATTTTTAATAAATAAGTCAATATTTTAATCATATTTAATATTAAATTTCACAAAAAGAAAAAGAGTGACGGTTTTAAAATTTAAAATTTCAAATTACAAGTTTACTATTTTTACATTTAAAAATAGACCACATTTAATATTTTTCTTTATAAATAAGACCAAATTTAATTTATTTTATAAGTAAATTTTACAAATAAATCATCGAACATTTCAAAACATAAAATTTAAAATTACAAGTTTCATATTGTATATTTACAAATAGATCCCCTGATTTTTTTTTAAATAAATCAATATTTTAATTATTTTTAATACTAAATTTCACAGAAAATATGGTGAAAGTTTTAAATTTTAAAATTTAAAATTACAAGTTTACTATTATTACATTTAAAAATAGACCACCTTAAATATTTTCCTTAAAAATAAGTCCAAATTTTATTTATTTTATAAGTAAATTTTACAAATAATTCATCGAACGTTTCAAAACATAAAATTTAAAATTACAAGTTTCATATTGTACATTTACAAATAGATCCCTTGATTTTTTTTAATAAATTAATATTTTAATCATTTTTAATACTAAATTTCACGGAAAATACGGTGAAAGTTTTAAATTTCAAAATTTCAAATTACAAGTTTAATATTTTTACATTTAAAAAGAGACCACCTTGAATATTTTTCTTTATAAATAAGTCCAAATTTTATTTATTTTATAAGTAAATTTTACAAATAAATCATCGAATATTTCAAAACATAAAATTTAAAATTACAAGTTTCATATTGTACATTTATAAATAGATCCCTTGATTTTTTTAAAATAAATCAATATTTTAATCATTTTTAGTACTAAATTTCACGGAAAATACGGTGAAAGTTTTAAAATTTAAAATTTCAAATTACAAGTTTATTATTTTTGCATTTAAAAATATACCACTTTAATATTTTTCTTTATAAATAAGTCCAAATTTTATTTATTTTATAAGTAAATTTTACAAATAATTCATCGAAAGGTTTCAAAACTTAAAATTTAAAATTATAACTTTCATGTTGTACATTTACAAATAGACCCCTTCAATATTTTTATTTATAAATAAGTTTATATTTTTTTATCATATTTTAAGTAAAATTTTACAAAAAAGACATTAATGATTTTTAAATTTATAAATACAAATTTAATATTTATATATTAAAAAAACCCTTAAATTTTTTTTATAAAATAAATCTAAATTTTCCAAAATTTTAAAACTAATTTTTACAAATACACCCCTCGCGGACTATCGCCGGCCAGCATTCGCGCCGCGCGCCGATGGAGGGAGGCCGAGGCGCGGACGGCCTCCACACGCGGGACGGCCGATGGAGGCCGAGGCCGTTCCGCACCCGCGTGCCGGCGCACCGGCCTCGGCCTCCGTCCCCGGCACGCGGGGGCGGAACGGCCTCGGCCTTGGTCTTCCGCGCCCGAGTGTCGGCGCGCCGGCGCCCCGACCTCCGCCTCCACTCCCGCCGCCGGCTCCCGGCCCGCGTCCGCCTCCGCTCCCGCCCGGCCTCCGCCTCCTCTCCCGCCGCCCCGGCCTCCACCTCCGCTCCCGCCCGCCCGGCCTCCTCCTCCGCTGCCGCACGCGCGCCAGGGTGTTATTGCAAAATCCAAATTGAATTTCTATAAATCTTTATTCGGTGTGTTGTATTGCAAAAAAAAGAATTATAAAAATATAAAAATAAGTTTTTAGGTGTGTATTTGTAAAAATAACCGAGGGTAAAATCAGAATTTTTTGGAAAAATTTTGATTAAATAACAATCAGGGGGGTGTGGGTAAATATTTTCGAAAATGGAGGGTATGGGTAATTGCGGAAATTAAGGGGGGTTGTACGTAATTAAGGCTAATTACAGGGACTTATACGTAATTATCCCATTTTTAAAGAATAGATTAAATTAAAATTTATATTAAAAAGTAGTTTAGTAATTTTATTTTTTTTAATTTATTTTCTAGAAGAAAGTTTTGATTAGTGAATCAAATTTTTATTTGAATGAGTCTCTTATTTTAATTTAAATTCAATTAAGTCACTCTTATAAATACTCTATTTATTTAAGGATTTCATATATTGAAATAGAGAAATATACATCAAAATTCTAAAAATGTTTTGTAATAACTAAATAAATTAATTTTTTGTAAGAATGAATGATATTGAAGTTTGATATCCGTCATTGTAATCTTTTCTTTTTTTTCATTAATAAAATCTCTTTTGGATTGCCCATGGAGTTAATCATAGATTGAATCGCGTAAATTTCTTGTGTATTATTTTTTTTTTCTTCTTTTAGATCGTGAATTGTTAGGAATATTCATTTTTTTCTCAACAAATTGGTATTAGAGCTTAGTTCAAAATGTCTACCGTGAAATTTAATATAGAGAAATTCAATGGAAAATAAGAATTTTCTATCTGGTAAACAAAAGCTGATGTAATCCTTACTCAATAAGAATTAAAAAGGATTTAAGAGAATTATAAAACTAGTGCAGAGTTAACAAAACATCACGTTCAGAGTTATGAAAAAAAATTGAAAAATAATACATAAGTTTATTTCAAATCGAATTTATGTAAGGCAAAAGTTTTTTTAATTTTTAAATGAAAAAAAGTATGAATATGGTTATCAACTTAATACTTTCAATAAATTAATCCTTCAATTATTGAGTATTGATGTTAAAATTGGAAATAAAAATAAAGTAATTATTTATTATCATCTCCACCTCCTTTACTTAAGAACCTGAAAATAACTCTCATGTATAATAAAGTTTTAAAATTTGATAATATTTCTGCATCTCTTCTATCTAATAAATATTTGAAAAGGATTGAAAAGAATGAGTCATACTCAGAAACATTAATTATCAAATGCTATACCAAAGAAAGAGTAAAACCATGTCATTCTAGATCTAAATTCAAAGAAAAATATTGCAAATACTGTAAGAAAATAAGACATGTAATTGAAGAGTGTTTAAAGCTCAAAATAAAAATGAGAAAGAATCTCATTCTAAAGAGCAAGCTTAAGAAAAAGTGTCAATTGCTGAAAAGAGTTTTGATGATTATCAAAGTAACGTTCTTTCTATTAGTTCTAATTTTGATCGTTACCATGATATTTTGATTCTTAATTCTTATTACTCTTACCACATTGTTTTAATAAAGATTGGTTTGAAAATTACAAATCTTATAATGGTAGTTTAGTTTATGAGTAATAATAATTCATGTAGAACTGCTGAAATTAGAATAATCAAAATTAAGATATTTGATAATATTATTAGAACTCTTACTCACTTTAAACATGTTCTTGATTGAAAATAATTTAATTTATTTGGATGCTTTAAGTTTTTCTAGTTGTAAGTATTCTATCGAAAGTAAAGTTTTTAAGATTGCTAAAGAGTCATTGATAGTAATACTGGACCTAAAACATGAAAATTTGTATGAGTTAGTAGGAAAATCCATTAAAGGTAAAGCAATAGCTTCTTAGGGTTTTTCTGATATGATCCATTTATGCTATATGCATCTCAGACATATAAATAAGGTTAAACGAAGCTTAACAAAAAAAAATTGTTAAAAGACTTCTAACTGATACAAATCAAATTTCTGTAAGTATTGTCTTTATAGTAAATAGTCTAAAATAAAGTTTAATACCAATATTCATTGTCCGAAAGACTTAATTGATTATATTTATTATAACATGTGGTATTTTCCTATTCCATCAAAATATAATACTAATTATTTTATTATTTTTATTGATAATTTTTTAGAAAAATATAGATTTATTTTTTACATTACAAAGCCAAAATATTTTCTACTTTCAAACAATGAAAAACTTCAATTAAAAGAAAAATTGGTAGAAAAATCAAATACCTGAAAAGTAACAGCAGAAAGGAGTATAAATTAACAGCGTTTCTCAAATTTTATTGAAAATTCAAATTTAAAGAAGAAAAGGATTCGAGTTAAGGTGAATATTATTGACTTAGCCGTATCTCAAATCTGAATTTTTCAAAGAGTCATAATCAAATTAAGATTCATATTAGAAAGTAATTTAGTGGTCATAATATTTCTTCGAATTTATCTCCTGCTAGAAGACTTGGATTAGTGAGATAGATTCTTATTTAAATTAGTCTCTACTCTAACTCAAATTTAATTACACCACTACTATAAATATATTTATTTATTTAAGAATTTCATATACTGAGATAGAGAGATATAAATTAAAATTTTTAAAATATCTTGTGATGGCTAAACAAGTTAGTTTTGGTGAGAGTAAGTGATATTGAAGTTTTATCTCTATCATTGTAATCTCTTTTTTTTCTTAGCAATAAAATTTTCTCTCAATTGTTTTCACCCGTGAAGTAGGTCGCAGATCGAATCACGTAAATTTTTTATGTATCATTTTTTTTTCTTCTTAGGTGATGAATTAATTTCATATTGAATAATTAGACAAATAGAGTCTAATATATATAGTAAAAAGACACATATATCATCAATTTAAATTTTTAAAATAATTTAATATCGGGTTAATTATATTGATTTGATGTAACACTCTTCCAAGAGAACACTCCTTTGTATATTTGCCAGGGTAGTGATCTTGGGCCACGCCTGAGCCTGGAGACTCTGTCGATGTAGCCGAAAGTGTAGTTTGGCATGATATCAAGTGTCAGCCTCAATGAGTCCTAAGAAACATGGGCAGAGAAGGAGTCACTGCCGAAGGATTGATTAAACGAGCAACAATGAGTCGACGGAGCAAGGGGAGCCCTTGAACTGAGGGCACCAGGAGGAGAAGCGGGGTACGGTGTAGGAGGAGGAAGAAAAAGGAGAGAAAAGAGTGATAGAGGAGCAGTTGGTGCAGCCAGAGAAAGGGACAAAGGTGGTGTCACTGCTGGTGTTGAGGGCCATGAACATGAGCTGGCCTAAAGAGTCGATTTTGACGCAGAGGACGTAGTTGGCGATCTACATGAGCTGCTAGCCCGAGCCAATGGGAACGGAGGACTTGATGGCAATGAGGGAGGAGAGGTAGGCGAGGCGGCTTAGAGGGTTGGAAGGTTGGAGAAGCAATGAGCATTTGCTAAAGGTGTGGAAGATGGAAAGCTCAGTGCCTCCAAAGGGCGTGGGGTCAGCACAGAGGTCGACGGCTGTGGCCGCGGAGAGGAGGAGGTAGGGTGGAGCCGGCCATGAGTTGGTGGAGAAACTCAGCCTACTTAGTGGAGTGCTCGAGTTGCATGGGAGTTCTTTATGGACATAAGAGTGGCTGATATTGATCAATGTCTATACAAGAAGAGGAGCAACGGCAGAACAAAAGTTTGATTGGGCCTCATTTGGTCCAGTCAGACCCAATTCGTAAAGATAGGGCCAACTGAAGTGTAAGCAATTGATCAGAAAGAATGAATTCATGCAGTTGATATCTAGTTTTTTGTTGTTTATTTTTTGTAGATAATATACATATGAGAAATTTTTGTATAATATAAAGGAAATAAGATCTTGGAGGTAATTAATTAAACTTAAAAATTTTGAGATTAGCATTAGTGAAGCTTTTAAAAGATTGTAACCTTTTAATTGAAAATTTTTTCTAAAAAAATAAGTTAATATATATTTCTCGCATATTTTCCCACTAATTTTAAATAATTTTCACTAAGTGTCAAACAAAAAATAAGCTCAACATTACTTTCAAGCCAAACTTTGGAAATTCAGATAAACAAGTAAAGCAAAGCAAAACACATCACTGAAAATGGAAGTCCCTTTTAAACGAATGTCAATGGAAACTTCTTCATTTTTTTTTCTCCTTATTTTCTATTTTTTATATAGTAATATAGAAAAATTGACTATACAAATAATTAATAATCAAAATTAATTAAAATTAATTAAAAATATTATTTAATATTATGGTAAAATTAGTTATAAATTTTTTAAAATTTTGCTAATATTTTTTCAAAATTTTCTCAAATTTTATAATATTTCTAATTTGAAGTTAAAGTATATTTAAAATATAATCAAATTATAGTTAAAACATAATAAAAAAATATTTTGTCCAAAATCAAAATGGGAATAATTTCGGCTGAAATAACCAAAACGTATCGATTTCTCTGAATATCAAAATCAATTTTAAAATTAAAACTTAAAACCTTGGTTACGAGAACTACAATCCAAAGAGATATTTATACTTTGGTGTTGGCACCATAATAGGGTACGAAATATTTTTGGGTCTTCAAATTAGTCAATGAGACATTGCCCTGCAGACCCCAAATCCTTCTTCTTCAATTCAAACAATGTATATCTTCTTTCAGCAAAAAAAGAATCCTTTTTCATATATGTTCCTTGTTAGAGCTTGATGTTCAAACATTGTATATGATTGTGTTGCATTGCAAAGTGAGATCAATATATGGTTAGTTTGTACAAGTAGGAGGAAAAAGTTTGGGGAAGCAAATCAAACATTATGGACCCCATTGCTGTGCAACTTCACATCAGGACAATCATCACCAATCTCTTCTTGCCTTTCCATTTCTAGGATGCTCCTTTCTATGGTTTTGGCTTTCAGCTTAATTTAGGGTTCTTCATCAAGCATAACCACAGACTAAGTATTTAAATGAATAAACACCTTAAGCCTTAATGTTAGTGAGTGAAAGCTGGTTGTTTGCAGTTAGATCACAATGCAAGGAACTGCTTCAGTTTATATTGAGCTCTAATCCTTATTTTCTTTTTTTTTTTTTCAGTACTAGTATCTTCCATGCATGATGTTTAGCTAATTTTCTGTTGAACTTGGTATAATGATCTTTAACATAATATTAGAATGGTGATGAACATAATCTTGAGAAAGGATGCCTCAAAAGATCTCTGTCAAAGCTGCTGAAGAAGCTTCTGTTAACACATAAATATTGCAGGTTTTTCCAAGTTATGCTGCAACTTTCAGGTTTAGTTGTTTGCTTGAGGATTGACGTTGGTTTTCATTATCATTGGACAGTTTAGCGTTTGTATGACGACGATGCAATGTTGAGCATCAGCAAACAGAAAACAATGTGCAGAAAGATAGCCCTGGAACTGATTGGTTATTTTAAGAACTTTTTTTGGTTGCTTTTGATTTTAGCCTTGGTCTCCTAGTTCTTGGAAAGTTAAGCCATTCTTTAAGTTTGTTGATAGATTTTATTTTATTTTATTTTATATTTTTTTTCTCTGCATGAAGCCACCTCTCTTATTGGTTTATTGAGAAAAGTATTTACCAAAAATACCTGTATTATCGATTTTCATAGAAATCAATGAACCTAGCATAAACACCACTATTACATACAAGAAGATTCAGAGTTTTTTTGGCAAAATATAATTTGTAGGTTTGGATTACATCGCACCCTCATCATAAATAATGAGAGGCAATTTGACAACTCAAGCTTAAGAGATTAATGTACCAATCTCTATATCAAGCAAAAATTCACTTCGGTTACACACTCATAATTTAACGGACTGGCTGAGATAACTAACTAAACTTTACTTACAGGTATTAAAAAGTGCCTAGAGAGAGCCAAGAGTGTTTGAATTGAAGAGCTGCCACATGTTCTATGGTTATATCAAATTACTCCTCGTACTGCAACTAACGAGTCATCGTTCCTACTTGCATATGGGGTTAAAGCGATCAACCTTATGGAGATCGGCCTCACTTCACCCTGGGTCAAGGCCTATGACTCCGAGGCAAATAAGGAGAATCTTAGGGCTAATAAGGATCTCTTCGTCAAAACACAGAGAGAAAGCTCATATGAGAATCATGGAATATTAATAACAAGTGACTGGATATTACAATACTCGAGTTCGTAGCTGAGAATTACAACCAAGTGATTGGGTACTACACCAATCTGAATTAGCAGAGCGAAATTTAGGAAAATTATCACCGACATAGGTGGGTTCTTTCAGGGTTTTCTGTATTGTTGGACCAGGAGCATACAAACTTGAGTATGCTGATGGTGAGGATCTTCCAAAGACATGACATATAGACAACCTCAGAAGATTCTATCTTTTAGCTTGATCTCTGAAATAAAGTATCATATTTATCTTTCTAAATTAGAAGTTCTTAAACATTAGCTCACAAAGCCCTCAGTTAGTCGAGGCATAAAGCCCTCAATCATCGAGGCAAAAAAAGCCCTCGGCCAATCGATGTATAAAGCCCTTGATTAACGAGGCAAAAAAAGCCCTCAGCCAGCCGAGGTACAAAGCCCTTGGCAAGCGAAGGCACAAAGCCCTTGATCATTGAGGCATAAAGCCATTGATCATCAAGGCACAAAGCCCTCGATCAAAAAGGCATAAAGCCCTCGGCCACTTGAAGCACAAAGTCCTCGATCAACGAGGGAAAAAAAAGACCCTTGGCCTCCCAAAGCACAAAGCCCTTGATCACCAAGGCACAAAGTTCTCAGCTAGTTGAGACACAAAGCCTCGATCAACAAGGCAAAAAGCCCTTAGTTCGCCGAGGCATAAAGCCCTTAGTCCGCAGAGGCATAAAACCCTCAGTCTACCGAGGCATAAAACTCTCGATCCACTAAAGCATAAAACCCTCACTCCGCCAAGGCATGAACCTCTCAACTCGCCAGGGCACCAAGACCTTTGTTCACCAAGGTACAAAGAACTTAGTTATTCAGGACGAAACGACCTTGATTTCACTGATGCAAGAGGACCATGACCTACTTAAAGCATAAAGACCCTAGCTCACCTATAACGTGAAGCTCCTATGTTCATGAACAGCACCAAATCAAGACTTAGATTGCGATTGTGTGAACTACACTTGGGGGTCCCAATGGTTTGCATATAGACAAGCCACGAGGGAAAAGGTTATTTCAATTTCACAACCAAGTTGAAGAACTAGAGTCATGTCATGTTTTCACCTTGGAATGTAGTTCCACCAAAGTAACACTCGTAAAAATCAAAAAATATTAATTGATAATAGAATCACACCACTACATTCAGGGCCAAAAGTATATTTAAAAATCTATGGCTGAATTACAAAAAGAAGAGGGATCTCAGAGTTATTTGCCCTTCTTTGGTGGACTCAGCACCTCCACTAACTCACCTTTGCCACTAAAAGAACCAAGAGAATAGCAGGATTTGGCACTTATGGAGTCCTAGTGACATTTCGGAGGAATGGGGTCAGCATTGATGACCTCCCTATAGTCTCAGCGAAGACAATCTATTCGAATTTCATAGTAGAATTCAATCTGGAGTGCATGGGATTCAAAGTCAAGCCTTGCTGAAAGTAGGATGATTGTGCCTTAGCAGGTCAAGTACCGCTTTCATAAGCCTCAATGTTGAGGTGCCCAATTTTCCTTAAATATTCCTTGCTGTCCTTGAATTCTTTGACAGTGTGTTCCTTTGCATCTTGTATAAGGAGCTTATACTCCTCACTCCTATAGAAGGTAGTGAGCGCATCCTCCTTTGCCTTGATAAGCTCAGCGACGTGGGTATTTTGCAGACGTTCATTCTCACCCTGAGTCAAATCTATCTCCTTCTCAACCTTCTCATTTGCTGCAACTACCGACTCTCTCTCCCTCTATGTAGCCTCCTTGGCCTCACGTTCATATACAAGTTCAAGATGAAGCTCGAGCTGCAGGGCCTCGGTGTTGGTCTCGACAGTAATGAGTTTCTTTTTATATAAGGTAGCTTCTTCTTTTGCTTCAAGAAGGTACCTCTCAGCATGGTGAAAATACTCCGCCATCTATGAACCAAGGCAAAAGTTAGATAAATATTTAAATCTAGAGACAATAAGAAAAGCATATGATACTTATATCACATGAAGCATTCTCTCCATTAAGGAACAACTCCTTGGAAGACATTTGAGTGATCTATAAATTCAAATCGAATGCCCCCTCAGGGTTGTCACATTCCTTAGCTACCCTTTTAGCATGGCGGCGAACCTTCTAAGGACTCAGAGTCACAATCCAGGACCTCTAACATAGAGACAGCAAAGAGGGGACAATGACCACCATGCGTGGTGGCTCTTCTACAGAAGTCAACTCGGGGGGTTCCGCGAGGAGTTCAGTCGCAATGGTGGGAAGTGGATTTGGATCCCTCTCCTCCTTCTTTTTCTTATTTCACTTCTACTTACTTCCTGGAACAGCAAAACCTCTACTCTGGCCTATTGAAGTTTGGATCCTTTTCTTCTTCTCCCTCCTCTCCAATGTAGTCGGCTCATAAGGACCTCTAGTAGCCCCTTCAGTTTTATTGGGCTTCTAAGTTAGATGAGATGGGGCAGCTTAGGGCGCACTGGCCCATTGCTGAAGAGCTAGGTTCATAAAAGAAATCCTGTTGAGACTTGCATGAAAAATCGAGGTGACACTTGGTTAGGATTCATGTTAATCATCTTAAAAATACTTGGAGACTAATGGGGTTGAGAGCCCTAGAGCATACCTGAGTCCCTA
Source organism: Trichopus zeylanicus subsp. travancoricus (assembly GCA_005019695.1). Lineage (NCBI taxonomy): Eukaryota > Viridiplantae > Streptophyta > Magnoliopsida > Dioscoreales > Dioscoreaceae > Trichopus > Trichopus zeylanicus. Next base: position 127,787 of record RXID01016195.1, on the reverse strand, counting down.
GCTAAGGAAAGCCCAAGGGAAATGAGTTTTTCTTCACTGGACCATCTCAGTGCAAACCTAGCCTTTTGTCTCTCGTTAGCCTAGGAGGTCAAGAGCTAGCGTGTCTCAAGAGACACCTTGGGTGGCTTGTAGCACTCAGACGGTTTCCCCTAGTTACTCTGAAGTCCATTGCTCTCCTGAGAAAAGACCCTCATTGGGTGATCTTTCCAAAAATGGATCGAGGAAGGATTCACCCTGAATAGTCAACATCCTCTCCTCTGTGTAAGGTACTATTTTCCATTAGAGCCCGAGCTTCAGCCACCTTAAAAAGCATCTCGAAACATCTCGATGATTGGTTTGAACCCCTTCACAGTAGCCAAAGCTCAGAACGCGATGATGGATCTCATTGTGTTTAGGACAAGTTGATCCAGGGATAGGTCGAAGTCGGCTAATACACCCAAGATAAACTCATCCATAGTGTACCTGAGTCCCCCTTCAAACATCTCCCAATAAGTTGTGAAGATGTTTCCGAATTGGTCCTTAAGTGTAGAATTATATTGTTCCTATCCCCATAAGTCAACTTCGACCCTGCCCGAAAAACCAAAAATTTGAACCAGATGCTCAATCCTTTTCTCATGGAGGGTTTGGTCAGTCAACCAGAATCGGACTGAAGGAGAGTTCAAGCCACCTACCAAAATTAGAGAATAACCGAGTTATGATGGGAATGGTTAGCCTGCTATGGGGAAATAAGTTCTCTGATACACCTAATTCTCAAGAGACACTTAAAATCCTAATAGGAGAATGACCTATGAACCATGGAGACTTGGAACGCACAACTTCATATGTCTACCCAAACCTAACAAGCATTCAATTCTTCTTGGTCTAGTTTAAAGCTTTGGCTTCTTATATGAACAAAAATTATGGAGGTATAGGGGAAGGTAATACCTGAGCTATGAGTTAGGGTGGAGCCGGCCACAAAAGAAGGGGAATTGTCCACGTGGGCAAGTGCTCCGTGAATGGCTATGGTAGCGGCATTCATGGCTATGATTGCAATAACAATAGTCCCGAGGGCTGGCGCCGCAATCTCCAACCAAGAGGCAGCATGGCCAATGGGGATTTCTTTGTCTTTTGTCATGAGCACAATCAAATTGGGAGGAGAAAAGACAAGGTTAGGGTTCAAACTTGGAAGAGAAAAGGGTGAAAAGTGAAATCGCCAGCTTTGGGCCCATTTTATAAGCTTTGAGCAATAGGTCAATGGCTAACATGTGGCAGAGATCTGATTGATACACGCCACTTGCACCCTTTCATTCAGAATTACGTGTCATAACCCTAGCCGCACGATGAAGCTCGCATTTTTTTGAGCTAAGACATAGATCTCAAGGGGCACGCATCAAAGACCTATGCCCTCCCACTGAATGAACAGCCACCAACAACAATAGTGAGGCATGACGCTTCAAAAACATGCACACTCATGATGAAAAGGTGGCTCAGGGTATTAAATGGAGAGGGCCACTCACCTTCTGAAAACCTACTAAGCCCTTCGAGGTAATAGTAGATACCTTCTAAGAATAACCTCGAACCCCAAAATTAGTTCTCTTAATGTCTGGGCTTGGGGGACATTGATGATACATTGAAGCTAATTAACCAAGTCAAAAGGCCACTAAGATCTAAGTCCCAAATCAAAGCGTGGACCAATGAATCCGAGGTAAAATTCTCTAGAATACCGAACTATAGGAAACTTGGTGTGATTTAGCACCGAGTTTGGTTGATTAAATCAGAGGGTAGTGAGCAGTCAAGTGCAAACACGAAATACAATCTGAGTTGCCCAAAGTAAAGTATTCCGCAAGTCCGAACTGTGATGCTAGGACTATTTCTAAATCTCAGTATTTGGATCTTGGAACTCTTGGGGTTATACTTACACTGAGGTCCTCTTAAGTTCAAATGACTCTACGTTTGAGCTTAAATGTGCAAGTAGTTACAAGAGCCGATCCTTATATCTAAACTTAGGAATAGATCTCAGAAAACTCAGGATTCAAAATCATTCGTCACAAAAAATCCAACTAAAATCACAGCGTCGAAGATCATGGGATTCAAATACATTTCACACTCCATAAATAGTGAAATATCTAAAGAGATAAAAACTAATACCCACTCATTCATTCTACTCTTTTACTGTTGATCTCGACTCAAATTTGAGCGTCGGAATAGCCTTATCGAAGAGCTTCTGACGGTCCCCTTCATGATTATCTTTTGTATAGAATAACAAAAAGGTGACCTAGTAGATCGAGTTATCAAGAGATTATATGAATCGAAACCAATGTCGAACTAAGGCCTTGTCAATAAATAACATTATTAAAAATAATTATAATAAAAAATACCTATTTATAAATAATAATTTTAAAAATTACTTTAAAATATTATAAAATAAAATATTAAATAATTTTAATTAATTTAATTAGTAAATAAGTTAATTCGATGTAACTTAATCCATTTAATAAATAAATAGATTAATTGAGTTATAAATAAATTACACATATTAACTCGATTATAATCTAAACAAATTTAAATTATAATCGAATTGATTACGATCCGAATTCACCTGTATTTATTTAATTTGAGTTAAATTTGAGTCGAGTTACAGACCGGATTGTATATTGTCGGGTCTGAAAATCGGCTTTTATAGGATTATTTTGAAGTCCGTTCGGCGTTGTGTTAGGTCGCTCAACTTAGGTAAGCTTATCTCGACTCCCATTGACCGGGACTCAGGGTGATAGAGCCCATCGGACGGTCTAAATAATTTGGACTCCAGATCTGGAAGACCCCTGCGCAGCCCCAGCCCTGACCAAACCGAGGAGCGATATATTGGAGCGTAGGGAATCGCTGAATTTGTTGGGGTAGCTCGGAGATGTCCAGAAGGTTCCGGCGGTTCGAGGTTTAGAGTCGAAATTGATATCTGTTCTAGAAGGCGACCGTGCTTTCTCGAGGACAAGTCAAGTCGCAACCATCCGATTGAAGTCATCGAGGTCCGAGGCACGTGGAGCAGGACTTTCGAAACACATGGAAGATTCGAAACTGCACCGTACGGACCGAATTCACACGAAGAGCGACCATCAGCGTAAAATGCTAAATTCTTCCATTTTCACTTGTGGCATCAGCCATCCGGATCTTTCCTTTTTAATTGATGTTGCAATTATCTCAGAACTAAAAATTCAAATGTGAATGGTTTATGCTTGGTTCAATCGATATACAGTGTTTCAAGTTTAAATCGTCACACGTATTTAAGTCTTATTATGTGTGTTAAATTACCTCTGCTTTTTTAATTGGTTCTTTGATAGCTGGGATTATGCCGGATGATCCGGAGTTCAACTACAGCTTTGCACCATAATAATCATTTCCTTTTTAACTTTGCAAATAAAGTAGGTCTCAACTATTAGTAAGATTATCTGATTAGGGGCTTTTTGTCACTAACTGATCGTCATGTATGTCATTATTAACTGTAAACAAAGAGCCACCATGAGCACTTTTGTTATGATGTCAGATGTGATGAATTAGTCCCACATCGAATATTAGATAAATAGAGTCCAATATATACAATGAAAAAACCTCATATCCCATAAACTTAAGATTTTGGGATGATTTGACCATAAAATCAAAAGAATGAGACAAAAACCCATTGATATGGATCACACAGTGAAACTGATCGAGTAAAAAAATTCTTAATTAAGAGTGGTAAAATTAATATCATCAAATCACACTTAAAGAAGAAGATTGTTATAATGTCAGATGTGATAAATTAGTTTCACATCGGATATTAGATAGATAAAATTCAATATATATAGTAAAGAAAACTCATATCCCATAAGGTTAAATTTTTGGAATGACTTGATATCCGATCCATTATATTATTCCTATTTGACACTAAACCAATAAAAAACTATTGGATGAGCCAAAAGCACCAGTACTCCACCCAAATGAGCTGAATGAGCTGGTTCTATCAACTGCTCGTGGCCTCTCTATTGGCCAATATAAAAGAAAAAAATGACGTGCATTCGAGCAACGGTTCTTAATCAAACTCTACCGAAATAAAAAAGAGTTATACCAGAAGCAGTACACCAACCAAACAAGGGAAACAATCACAATTAGCGACTTCTTAAAGGATCCAATCACAATTAGTCTGACATATAGAGTATATGCATTATATATAAGAGAGTTTTATTCCATGCAAGCAACGGTGAAACAGCGCGATCGGAAAGAGTTTCAAAGCCTTGAAAAGATCAATGGTAGCCGACAGGAGCTGGAAGATCTCTCAGCTCATGTCCCTGGCAGTGGATGTCCTGCAGTTCAACCATAACCTTGCGAGATCACGATAAAAGTGATAATAATATAAAGACTAGGAGATGTGAGTGAAGGTATACCGAAGCAAAATGGTTGACGTCACGATGATGAGCCTCATCAGCCCTGACAACCAAGACAACATCGCGAAGAGTTGCGTTGGGGGAAAGGCGCCAGTAGTCGATTGCAATCGCAGGAGCAGGGACATTTTCAATGTTGCCTTTCTCAAGCTCCTTGAGGAATTCAGTGTAGGAGTGGATGGCTTCTTCCTCGAGATACCCCACCATTCGGTGAGCCAGCTTGGGTGAGAGCAGGTAGGCCAAGAAGTAGGCGTTGAAGAACACCCCTTGGACAGCAAACACCAGGGCACGCTCGTACCACTTGGGCTGGGAAACCTCCATGAAAGTCATCAAGTGCATTCTCTCATTCTCAGCCTCTTCCAACAGGGCGCGGATCCAACCGCCGCTTTGCTCAAACCTGCGGAGGGATTTGCAGTGCAGCAGCATGCCACCAACCATACCTGGCACGGCAGCAACTGTCTCCAACATCATGGCTCGGCAACCGTATCTCCTCTGCAAACGTAAAAGGTAAAGCACCAACAATCCAAACATTTTTTCCCTCGGTTTAAATTGACAAGCCATAGGTTATGTGAGCACTAAAATCCGGCAATCAAAACAAATATGGAATAACCAACATATAATTTATCTGGACTGTAATGTAATGACTCAAGTAACTCCTATGGTGAGATGCAGATGACAGTGTAGCATGAGTTATCTCTCTTTTTTGTTTTTCCTTCAATATCATTCATTAAATTGCAAATTCACATGAGAAAATCAATTAATTAAGAAAAAAGTAGAGTACAAATAAGTATCATCCAGAAACAATTTGGTTATTCTCTTTTTGTTTTAGAATGAGTAACTTAATTTATATAAGCTCAGTCTATTGTCCAAATGAAGAAAAACGATCCTCTTCGTTGGCTCCTACAAAGCAAAAATAGCCCAAAAACCACATCGGATTCAAATCGCCTTCTCTTCCGTTCATCATTAATATGCTTATAAAATACATAGTTCAAAAGCAAAAAATAAATAAATAAACGTCAAGATTCCGACCATAACAGTTCTGCCGTTTATCAATTACCGTCCAAAGAGTTCCAAAGAATGTTAAATCAGACGGATTTTTTAGGCACCAACCCGAAGAAATTATGGGTTTGGATCACCAGCACAGGGCGGCTCCCCCCACCCACTTCCGTGAATGAAAACACCAAACAAATTGAAAACACCAGCAATTTCCAAAAAATATCAAGGCTCACCTCGCTGTTCTCTCGGAGAGGCAAGCACGAATTAGAAAACGGCAAACACCACCGAACGTTGGGCTCGGTCACGCCATGGGTCAAACGACAACACGCGTGGCGCGACCGCCAAGATGTGGCAACACGTGCAGATCCAGACACGATGGACGGTCCGGATCATCGGCTGCCATCGAATTACGGGAAACAAAACAGCGCGGTTAGCCTAGGGTTAAGGTCTGGATTCTGCGATACCTGGAAGAAGAGATCGGTGGGGTAGCGGAGCGCCTTCACCGTCCACTGCGCCAGTCTGTCCCCCATCGTGATCGGAACGTGGTGTTTCTTCAGATCGATTGTCACATCCGACGAGTACGTATCCCAGGGCTTTTCCAAGAAGAAGAGAAAACATCAACAAAGATGTGGAGCAAAGAAATGAACAAAATCAAAAGTTCGCCGAGGGAGACAGAGAGAGTGAGAGAGGAAACCTTAAAGCACGACCACTTCCAGTCGGTGCCGTCGGGCATGACGATCTTGGGAGGCTCGACGCCCCAGTAGCTCGCCACTACCTTTTTGTCCTTGCGTCCTCCGGTGGAGCCGGCTGCCGAGTTTTCCTTCTTGTCGTCTGTTTTCTCGATGGAGATCGTGCTCGCTCTGCGAGCATGCTCTGCGAGCAACGCAGCCGGCGGGCGCAACGGCCCGATTGCCGCTACGGAGAAGAGGCGGGGGGAGAGTTGCCTCATGGCTGAACTGGCAATCAGAGAGTTCATCGCCGGAGATCTGGGAGATTGCTATTAACGTCGGTTATGGTGGTCGGGGCGTGCGGGTTTCATGAGGGCATTTATATATAGGAGAGACTTAAAAGACTTGCACGCCAAGAAAGATGTGATGAGCTGTGTTCTTTGAACACGGTAGGGTTAACCGGTTCCGGTTGTATTCGCGATGAATCAATTTTATGTGCGGCCAATTTGAATTAAATGATGATTGACGAGGATTGGCAGTTTCAATTTTATGACAATTATATATATATATAAAAAAAAAATACTTGATAAATCGCCTTCAAGAGGTGATTAGCAAAATTACCATCATGTAATGATTATTCGTTATTTCTCCCAATATTTTTTTAGAATTTCACAGCCAATTTGAAAAATAAAGATCTAATTAAATTATAAATTATTATTCGACACAATCCGTAAGAATCTACTACGCGAGGGGCACGTCAGCCGAGAAAAAAAAATTTTTTGACAACCCAATCAAAACGTCCGCGTTTTGCACTGTTTTATATATTGATTTTTAAAAAAAAATTTGCAAAATAATTCTTCTTATGACCTCCTGAATTTACGAGGTTTTTTAGATCGAATGAGTTTCTTAGGATGCAGCAGTAAAAACGTGATTCAGTGCAAATTAAATAAAGAATTTTTAGTAAATAAACATATATATTGCTGTGAATTTATAAAAAAAAATATATATTATTATTAATAAAAAATTATTCACCTTATATTACAATTTTGTAAAAAATTATATCGATGAAAATATCAAAAAATTTATTTTATTCTAATTTTATCAATTAAATTAATATAAAATATAAAATTATTTTTATTCAATTTTATTTTGAAAAATTAGTTCTTAATTATCATATAATAAATATGATAAAATTAAATTTAAAATTTAAAATTTTATAAAATTGAACAACCGATTTTTCATAAAAACAGAAGTAAGTAACTCATTTTTTATATTAATTTAATTATTATTTATATTAAAATCAAATGAGAATAATTTAAACTTTATATTAATTTTTATTAGTAAAATCGAATTAAAATAGAATATTTTTTAAATATTTTAATCGAAATAATTTTTTATAAATTTATAGTATAAAATGAGTAATTTTTTTATTAAGAGTGATAAAGTAGGTAATTTTTCGTAAATTTATAATAAAATTGGTAGTTTTTTTGTTAAAAATTCTCAAATAAAATAATTAGTTTTTCATATTTGTTTTTTCAACAACAAGCGAGGCATAGGATAAGAAGGTATTCTAATACATGTTGCAGCCAACCCAGAATAAGGTGCTGCGAAATTTATTACGAGATTTGTTATTTATTTTGTTTTCTTATTTAATGTGATTTCAGTTTGCTATTTTGTAATTGCCCTTTTAGGTAATTTTTTTATTTAGGGATATTAACTTTCCGATTTTATGTATTTTTTAAATTCATTCAAATGAATGGAAATTCAAGTCATTTATATCTATATGGTATCGACGTTTCTCTTAAGTCCTGGGCTTCTAATCCTCCTATCTCTTTATTTCTTTCTTTCTTTCTATGATCTTCTTGATTACATTGATGGCACCAAAATCTCTCACCTACCATCACCACAAATCAAACCCGACCTACATAATTTGGGTATTTGTCTCCTATTATTATTCCTTTTATTGTCTATGCCAACCCCTAATATCAAGTATAAATGATTCTTGCAAATACTTAACGCCAAACCACCTCGGGGTCGAATCAAACAAATCGAGGAAAAATTAAAAACAATGTTCACCAAAGTCAACAAGACATTATTGAATTTTTCTAGTCAGTTAAGAGCCACTACAGTAATTATAGTATTTTTTTGACGCTAATTTAACATCACTATAGCTTAAACTAATTTTTCGATGTTAATCATTTATACTTTCATGACATTATTACTAACGCCGCTAAAAGCATGGCCATTAGCAGCGCTAATTGTTAACACTAGTGTAGCAGTGCTACTGTACCGCTTTTGTCATTAGTCGCGCTCATCTTTCATGAATCAAAAGGAGTTTGAAGGAACCCAATAAGAAACACAAATGCCTATGGAGACTTAAATTCATTCATGAAATATATAAATTATAAGAAAAACAATAGACTAAAATCTCACAGTCAACATATAATTACAATGAAGACATAGGGTGAACTATAAAAAAAACTTATAATTTTATTAATTTATATTTGAACATTTTAATTCTTACAAATAGTGATGAAAGAAAACCAACATTGATTAATATTATCAGTAGTAACAAGTTTGTTTAACAACCTAGACCATAGTGGACGACTTCAATCCAACATCAAGTGTTGGAAAGAAGGTTGCTTCTCCATGTTCCAATCTGTCCCTTCAAAAAAACTTGCTACACAAAGAAGGAACATATTAGAGACCTTAACCAGAATTAATAGATTAACAACTTTGTTGGCCTGATTCCCGACAGAGATCATGAAAATCAGAGAGGTTCCGTGTACTGCAGTAAGTTTGACATATAAAACAAGCATGCTGAAATTTAAGGAAACACAATCATAAGATGAAGATGATGGAGATTTTCCTTATTGTGAGACATGTTCTATGTTGGCAAATTCCTCCAGCTCAGAAAATCACAGGACTCACAGCCATTGAATCAGAGTATTGACAGAAAAACAGCCTAGTCTTTCAGAGATCACAACTTATATGTATACGAGAGCATTGATAATTCCATACCTGGACAGCAACTTTGTTTAAAGAAGAATCTTCAGAAAATGGTGACAAAAGGGTCACCCCAGGTGGCAACTTAGTATCAAACATGCGCTCAGCCAATGTAAGTAGTTCTCTTTGTTCACAATCACAAGTGCTCAATGTTTCTATGCCAAGTTCCCTAAGCAATCACAAGAATACAAGTTTATTAACAGTTAGAAAAAGTAAGCTGCAAATTTCAAACAGAAATCAAAGTATCCAATGTCCAAAATCATTTCTGGGGACAACAATAAAATCAAATTTTTTACTAGCAGCTGACATTTTTAGATATTACTACTGTATGCAAGTATTGAAGATTGTATGCTACTTGTAACTTTGTGATGCCCTGAAAGGATCATTATCAGCTATCGCAACAACAAGATTTGCATATCCAAGCCTTAAGTTGTTTGGAAGATGCTTTACTTGTCCATAATCAAGCAGTGCAACCTGAAAAAACAAACATATGTTATACAAAATGGAAAGGACAAACTAGCTGTCATAATGGTTCGACCTAACATTAGACGAGTACCGTAATCAAGGAAAAACATTAGATGAGTACATTGCATATGACAAAAAACATTTTTTCTATGGCTTCAGCCTCCCTTAGAAAATCAAACTCATAACCAATCTACAATAGCAATGTTAAAAGGATAGCTGTCAGTCCATAAAACAAATTTTCAACAGAACTTCACAAAAGACTTGACAGTAGACAAGTGGCAGCAATCATTAGTATTGTAATAAGTTCAGTTTCAGAAATGCTCTAAAAAACTGCATCAATCCACCAAAAAGAAATATCACACACCTGCTACTCAACCTCTTTGGTAAGCGAGAACAAATCAAATTTAATGTCTGTCTTTTGCAAAAACAAAACAAACGCTTGCAAATTGTGAATGTCTACCATCATTATATAGATGATGAACTTCAGGATGTTGTACCTGGAATGTGTCCAAAAGTTAACACAAGCAGCTATTTCTGAATTGCTCAAAAGAAAACATCTGAAATGTGCCTTGCCTTAACAGCGACATCATCTGTTGTAGATATTAATCTTGCACGATGAACCTACATGACGAAAAAGGTAAAAAGTATTTGTTCGTCACCTGATTTTCCAAAGATCGGATTTTATTTTTTTTTTTTGAAATTTTTATGGCTTGATTCGGTTTTATGGGTTTACAACTGAAATCAAAGTTCCAGATGATTGGTCTGTTGTTCAGATGGTTCTGTTTGGCCGAATTGCGAGTGCCATCCTTGTTTTATGTTCAAAACTGTGAACTTGTGTTTGACGTGTTCTCTATGTGTATAAAGTTTTCTTGTGTGCAATGAATTGACTGGTTAGGGTTTTTGAAGATTTCTGTTGCTTGCTTTGCTGTCTTCTGGGATTGCAAGTCACGAAGAACGAAAGACATGAGAGCTGGGAGGAAGAATCTAAAGAAGGCTGCTGAAGAGGGCGGCCTGTCTCTTGAGCAAGGACAAGAGTGTCGTCCAAGTTCTGTCTCTTCGGGGCTCCAATCTCATTGAGGTATTTAAAACAACCATATTGATATGTTTTCTTTGTTTTACCTAAAATCAAATCAGGTTGCCTACCTTCTTATGCCTTTTTATACTGAAACAAACTCGATTGTGATACTTGGAGGTTAGATTAGGAGTTGATAAGCACAGTGAGCAAATTTGAGTATTGTGTTGAATTTGTAGTGGTCAAATGAGTTGCAAGTATTGTCAAGAATTAATTCGGAGTTGTATTTTGCAGTTTTTATGATGGATGTCACTGAATGATTTTTTATCTATATCATGAATGGGCTTGGCTCGAGTCCTTTTCTTTTGTATCTGCATTTCGGAGTTCCACTTCTTTTTATCATTTTGCTTCCTCTCTTAGGTGATGGGCTCTAAAGGCATAAAATCTTTGGCTCTCTTCCCCGCCAAATTTCAGAAATACTTTTGGATCAAAAGTGGTTGTTTTTATCCTTTCTGTGTTTATTATATCATATGTACGTCAACCAATGTCATGGCTCTACCTTGCGTGTACAGTACTTTCATTTGTTCTGACATTGTTCTTTGTCCCAATAGCTGGTCATGATTTCTAATATTGATGTTTGAACTATCAAGTATGTCAGGTAGTTTTGCCGTCGTAGACGAAAGTGGGAGAGAAAAGGCCCTTGAATCAGGGAGCAAGATAACATGTATGGTTTCACGAGTTCTATTTCATGAACAAGTCCGGACTCTTGTGAAGTCTCCTAAATGGTGAGCTTCAGAGTATTTCTGCAGTACATCTGTTCTTTAAATTGTGGATTCCAGAAAAAGCAATGATGCTTGTTTTTAGCAGAGGTACAAACCAATATGATTTTGTTCTTGTTGATTGTACCTTTAAATTCCACGGCTCAATATCTTGGAGAAAACCAAAATTTTGAAGTTTTTTGAAGTTTGTGGTGGCAGCGAAGGGCTTGGGCTTGTCGCCCACCACTGATCTTGTGGGGTGCGGGGGCGGAGCCTCCTAATATGACCCTTTTCGTATCTGATTTGACTTGTTTTTCTGTTGTGGTTGAGAAAATAACAAGATGTGATATAGCGGCAGGTTGGGGTTTTGTTACTTCTGTATTATACTAGAAAATCACTAGTATTCTACCAATTTTGGTATATGGTGACAGTGAAAAATCTCTAGTTCATTTTCGCATGTGGAGGTAGATAGTAAAAGTGTACATTCAATCTATTCAATCAGCGGACCGAACCAAATAAATTGAATCAACAAATTTGATTTTTAAAACACCAAATTAAACCAAACCAAATTGATCCAAAAATTGAACTGAAATCAAACCAAAATAGTTCAATTTAATATGATTTGAGCCGAAAATCGAATTCAAAAATTGAACTGAAATCAAACCAAAATAGTTCAATTTAATATGATTTGAGCCGAAAATCGAATTCAAATATATACATATGCTTTATAACTAAAACTGAATAAATTAAATCCTAAACCAAAACTAAACCAAAAACTTATTTTTAAAATTGAACGGAACCAAAAACTGAATAGCCCCAATTATTAGATCCTATTAATTAAATTAAAGAAAATACGCGTTTAACATAGAACAAACAAGTAAGTTTATGTCAAATTCAAATAAAAGCTATCTAATCAAAACCCCAGATGAGAAAATCTGTTTTCTGTAATATAGTGTTTGGCTGTGCAATAAACGCAGTTAGGCATTCACCACGAAGTGACAACCAGAATTGGAGTTTCACCTTAATTATGTGCTTTGCATGAAATAGGACAACACTAGAGAACACTAGGTAATAATAAGATTTGCCATTAAAGGATAAGATTGAAAGCTGAGACAAACAGGGTGTATGTTATATTCCTAGCTACATTGAAAGCAACAAGGCAATCATTACAGTTTTTTTATAATGGCCATCTGGCTCTAAAGAAGAGTCAATACTACAGAAACAATCTGACAGTTTGTTGATTTAATTTGGTAAATCAGATTGCCAAAGCTTTGTGCAGCAAAATGGATGTAGTTCCTTACACTGAAATCCATGCACCATTTTCTGATCCCCATAATGGTTCATGAAATAAAAATAGCAAAGGAATACAAGAGAGTCCTCGATCAGCACAGAATTGTATACGGAAATTAATAGAGAAGCAGTTCATTGCTTGTGTTGCCAGTCAGAACAATTTCTCAGCCTTCGCAACAATATCCTTTCTTTCTGACCTGTTGGATCAATCTAATTATGTGATATAGGTTGCAGACCTGCAAGAAAGAGATGTAGACTGATTATAGTCATGTGAAGTGAGTTATGCAGAAAGGATTCCCAAGGAAAATAGTTTTACGGAGTAGCAAACTTAAATGGCAAATAGTTGATTATAGCAAATAAAATCAAAACCAACTATTTGTAGATGGTTCCATATACTTGCCAGAAGTTGATGAAAAATAGGACACAAGCATTTATTATAGATAGGGTGAGAGTTACAAACCTTACCATGCAGATATAGGCGAGCAGGAGTCTTTGTAAGATTCACTTCTTCTCGCCCTCATTTTTTGGCTTATCATCATTTTGTTTCTGTTGTGGTTGAGAAACTAGTGAAGTCAAATTCATGCAAGAGCCGCATTCGAGTCGCAGCTTAACAGATATTGGCATTATAAATCAGATGCAAGCATACCTCTGATTGACCTTGCAAAGATGCAAGCAGATCTTTCACAGAAGGGTCATTAGGGTCAACACCAGGAAGCTGAAAAAGGAAGTCAACCAATTGCCATATGCACTAACAAGCGCAGATCTGACACTTCATATAACTGAAGACTCGAGGAATACTTTACCGAGCTAAGAATGGATGAAACAAAAGATTGGTCCTCAAGCACCTTGCCCATATCAGACTGGGTTAACTTTGTATTGTCCTGGACTGACATTTGAAGAGCTGCATACATCATGGTATGTGTAGCAATATCAGCACAACCAAACAGGGCACAAGCGAAGAATGAGTGTCATGACAGGAAAAACGGCAAGTAGATGTTTTGTGTTTTTCAGGAACTAAACAAAAAGTAGCATAAGGCATCACAAAATGAGCAAGGCTCTTTATTACCTGACTAACTAGCAGCGAAATGACCCAATTTTGATACAGTTACAATACTATGATATATTCAGCACGAGCAAGTAACAGATAAAAGTTACAGGGATGAGTGTAGACACAGAAGGTGATAATTGTAGATAAGGTGACAATGTAATTCAGAATCAATGATTGAAAATATGCATCTAATTACACGACTAACCAGCATACAATCATTTACACAGAGGATCTTGTATAACCAAATAATGACTTGCCTAAATTGAACCAACACATTCATAATTGGTCAAGTGTCTGTTATCTATGATCTACATGTCAGAATGAAACTGTATAACAATCTGAACACCACTTATACCAAACACATGTTTCATGAAAACAAGAGACAAAACTGCAACTTCACTACCAGCAGAAAAGATAGAGAAAACATAGAACTAACCAAGAGCCAACTCCTGATCATCAGTAGCGGCATCTGACATATCAGCATCCACCATAGTCACATCCCCAGGCTTAGAGTTGTCCATAGACATTGCTAGGGCTTGCTCTAGCAATGTAGTCTCATCATCCTGTCACATATGCACACATTAAGGAAGCCAATTATTTCTTTGGATGATTATTATTTTAGACTGCCAAAGGGGTCCAACATATATGGTAAAATACTTGCAAATACTTAAATTTCTGACCATCAAACAAGCAAAGGATAATTAAGATCAAAAAAAGAATTATTCTTTCAGCATTAAAACATAAAGAATAATAAGCAAACATAAGTGGAAACATCACAGATGAAAAAGTGCAGTTTTGAAAAATGAGAAGGTACGAAACAGACCATCAGATCAGGCCTTTTATCCTCTATCATGGCTGTTGAATGGCCAGCTGGTTCAGACATAGTCACATCTTTGGAACTTGATGCCTTCTCGCCTCCTTCCTCTTGATTATCAGCATCCTCTGCAGCCTTTTTAGCAGTAGCTTCCTGCCTTGCCCTCTCCTCTTCCATTGAAACTCTTAGTGCAAGAGCCAGCTCTGGATCAATGTTTGGATCCACACCAAATTCAAATCCAGACATACCACCCCCAGCAGCAGCAGCAGATGCAGCAAAGCCACTTCCACCGTCTCCATCACCCGTGAAAATGGGGGTACTGGCAATAAGTAAATTCAACCATTTGAAGATATCATGTCTCTGAACAGAACATAAAAGTGAAACATGCTATATTAGCAAGCATTCAAGCTTACCTTAGGAGTACATCTGAAAGAGCATTGGGACCACAAGGAACATGTACTATGTGGCTTGTATCATTGCTGTTTACAGCAGAAAGGAGAGCCTCCAATTTCTGAGGTTTTTCATTGTCAGATTCTCCGAAATCAACAATATCAAGAGAAACATTGTTCTTTTTCAACTTCTTCCCAATTGCCTCCAGCACCTTCTTATCATAAGTGATTGGGCTAATGCAAGAAAAATATATCAGAAAATACTGCAACATCCAAAAGAAACAGTATCCAAATAAAATTGAGAATCAACATAACTTCCAAGAATACCTTCCAACAAAAACTATAATCCTTTGTTGCTGATTTTTATTTTGCCGGTGTTTAAGAGCCAACTGAGCAACCTGGATCCCTGCTGTCATCTTCATCTCACCACCTAGTTCCAACCCTACACATAGGAAAAGATGGCCCACAGAGCCATGGTCATGATTGTTAGCTCGAAACTAATCAGAAAGGAGACAATTAAAATTAATCCATAGCTAAAGCATATCTACAAAATGTTGGCAACTAACATAGTATCACAAGCACAAATGACCAATTGCCTATGTTAACCTGAATCTGAAGATTTCCCAGCAAGCTCAGAGTTCCAAAAGTTACAACCGAGTTCAATCTAGCAAGATATACACGTGCTAAAAGGCCCCAGGTTACTACATCAATTTGCTACTCAACTAAGGGATGATTCACATCAACAAGGTCAATTGAAATAGTGTGGCAGGAAATTAGGAAAAAAACCAAGTCTGCTCAGATGCTTGCAAATTTATGAGAAGTTTACAAAGATAAAGTACAAAGCATTCAGGAAGGAATAACTGACAAGTTATTCATCAGAAGTTTGAAAAGCCATAATGATAAATTTCACCCATAAAACCCAAGTTATCAAGAAAAGGGATGACAAGCAAGATTACCCTACCCATTGTAGATTAATCAATTCTTTGAGATACCAAGCAAATAACATCTCAACAGTATCTCCTGAATAGTGTGCTCCAGCTCAGAATAGCTAAAGCCAAGTACTTCATCACTCTTCTCACTACTATCAGTCAGACTAAGAAGAATGTAAACAGTATCCTAAACAAAACGCACCACACACACAATTGTACAAGCAACATAATCATGCTTCACGATATCCAAGACAAACAAGACAATTACCCTTGCATTTTTGATATCCCGGAAGAATTGAATCTCTAAAAAGAGGACCTACCATGCATGCAGGCCAGGATCTTGCCCAGATCCGTGGTCGGGGTGAGCAGCACACGAACTCCCTTTCCGGCCATCGTCATCACACCCACAGTGTTCTCTGGATTCGACTGCAAAACAAAGAACCCAATTCCCATCAGAAACTGCACCAAATTTAACTCCCAAACCCTAATATCACGCAAACAACACAAAACAGAGGGGAAAAAACTAAATTTCCATTACTCAATCTCTCAGAGGACGAATCTTTACCTGTGTCTTGGCTCCGCAGATGAGATTGACAGCGTCGGCCTGCGCCTGGAAGCGGTTAGGTGCGTAGTCCCCGTTCCGCATCCACTCCGAGTTGTCGATGCAAATCATGGTCGCCTACAAGAACAAGTAGTTAAACAAATCAAAGCCGTAGAATCTACAGCGATCAAAGAGAGTATTTGGAAGGAATTGGAAACAGACCTCGAGAACCATGGTGGAGATCGGCGAAGAAGACGAAGAGGAAGAAAATGATTTGGGCTTTTCTGGGTTTGCTTGGGATTTAAACAAGCTCTCAAACGGGCCGGTCGGGCCCAGGGTATTTTTTTGTACAACACCTGATGTTTGTTTTAATCTCAAATGACTCTTAGGAATCAACTAAATTATTTTTAGATTTAAATTATGGTTAATTACATATAATTTATTAAAATCTTACTAAATTATATATTTTTAAAAATCTAAAAATTTATATATAATTTCTTCAAAATTTGTTAATCCTTGAAAGTTAAAAAATTTCATATAATTTTTTAAAATTTTATAAATTACATATTTCTCTTTAAAAGTTAAAAAATTATTTTTTTTGTATTACTTGATATAGTAAAAAAACTTTTTTGATGTAAATTTATTACCAAAACCAATAATATTTAAATAATATATATCTTTTGATGTTGTTAAGTTAAAGTAAAAAGATGAAAATACCCTCAATCGGTTGTAGATTAGCATAGTAGAGAACATGAATAAAAATAAGCTTCATATTTGGTCTATATTAGGTTTTAGATATAATTTAAATTGAGCTATGGTTCTAGTCAAGATCATGTTGAAATGAGTTTAAAGTTTAAACCAGGACAAGACAAAATTATTATTTTATATCTCGAGTTTAAATTTAATTTAAAATTAGACAAACATAAGTTTAAACAAAATTAGAATTAAAATAGTTATTTTAGATTTTAGATTTAAATTTAATATGAGATAAATTTCTTAATCAAATGAGTAAGAGTATTTTACAATAATGATAAATCTTTTCTAATCAAATTAGAAATAAATTCATCTTTTTTATTTCAGTCTAAATAATGTTAAACAATATTCTTTAAATATTTCTATTTTTAATGATAAATCTATAGTCGATGAAATTTTTATAATATATCCAATAATGTAAAAAAGATATTTAATTTTTTTTGTTTAGAGGAGAAAAATGCAATTTGAAAAAATTTTAGGAGTTAAATGTAATTTTTTTTAAGTTTTAAGAAAAATATGCAACTTGAAATATTTCAAAAAGTATATGTGACTTTTAAAATTTGGAGAAAAAATATAGTAAGATTTTAAGGAGATATGCAACTGACTATTAAATTATTGGGTCAATTGCAATAACTTCTTGAAATATTCGTAAATTGAATATTTCTCATTAAACTTTTAATAATTACATATTTTTTTCTTGGGTTATTAGATATATTATAAAAATTTCGTCGAATGTATATTTACTATTAAAATTAAGAATTTTTGGAGAATATTTCGTTTGACACTAATGAAAATACAAAAATATCCTTATTTCATTAGAGATGATGGATTTTTTGCAAATACATACTTTTTTGTTGAGTTATTTGTAATTAGGATGATTTCATAATGAGTTTTTTATAATTTTATTTTCTTAGAAAATATAGATCCTAAATTTAATTTAAATCAGCCATAAGTCTGATTTAAATTAGCCCCCAAATTCATAATAATCTTCTATCAAATTTTTCGTATATTCTTCTATCATTTTTGTCTCCAAATAATAAAAATAAATTTACACATATTCTTTCAAATCTTATCACAAAAAATAAATTATAACTAATTTGATATTTAAAATGCCAAAACTAACAAACAAAGTCAAGTCTCTAAAAAAAAACACTCATATTTTTTTTTTTTTGGGATATGGGAGAATATGTATAAATTTATTAAATTTGGGAGACAATTTAAATTAAATGATCTAAATTATATTTAGGGCCTATCTTTTTTAAAAAAATTAAAATTATAATTTTTTATAAAATTATCATAATTATAAATAATTCTATAGATTTTATATATTTATAAAAAACTTTTTCACCTCTAATGAAATAAAAGATATTTTTATTTTTTAACTTCATTTCAAACAAGATCAAACGAAATAGCATCAGAATATTCTCAAAAAAAATATCACCAAAGAGTTTTTTATAATATATTTAATCATCTCCAATTAGAACAAATACTCGAGACATACCCACCGAACATATCGTACACTGATCGCTTAAACATCAACGCTAATCCCAATGATTCAATTCACACCACGCCAAATCAAAAACCCAAATCGTAACTAAAACCACGAAATCTAATTTCTGACATCAAATCAACAAATCAACAAATCAAGGCATAAAACATCAACAAACTTCATTAATTTTACATCAAAAAAATTTAAAAAATCGAGCTCTCACTGACGTGAATTCGTGCACAGAAAAGACCACAATGCAAGTAGAATTGGGGATGAGCTGGAGAAATCCACCGTCCCCGCGATCCTCCTCTCCATCGACCGTCGTCTCTCTACTGACTACGACGACGCCATCGACATCCTCCCTTGGCTCCGCGCCCAAGCTCAAGACTCCGCTACCGCAGACTCTTGACTCGTGACCGGTGCTTCATCGCCGACAACACTGATGCCTTGGAGAAGAAAGCAAGAACAATCAAGGACAAGAAGCAAAAATCGCAAAGAGAAAAGATCCACGCGCAAGCACAGAGAAGGGAATTTGTTTGTTCGCATTTTAATATTGAGACTCACGTGCCTGTGGGCGTGCTCATATGCCTTGCATGTGCACGAATAGAGAAGGGAGCATCTTTTAAGGTAGATTTAGAAAATTGAAACACGAGTAAGATGGAATGCATGACAACCAAGACATTAGAATAGTATTGTATATTAGGAGAGGAGGGTTTAATGTGACTTACATCAAATATAATCAGTACATGGTGATTGTCAAATATATAAAAGAGAATTGTGACAACACATTTTCATCAATCAAAGTAATCAAAGTAATCAAAGTAAAAAAAGTTTATATTTCACTAAAGAATAAGAAGCAACAGGTAAATCAAGAAAGACAATAAGAGAGAGTGAATGAATATGAAATAATTTTACATAAGTACAAATATGGTTTAAAAACTTTGTGTGCTACAATTGATATTTTTTTTTCTTTATGCTTTTGTCTAATTTCAATATTGTGATGTTGTCATTATGTTAAATTTATAGCTTTTAATGAATGCTAATTATTTAGGATTGCCAATAACTTTTGACTGATGTTACTTGTTGTGTATGATATTTTTTGACATGTTGTTATTTGATTGTGTATGCATATTATAGTACACAATTTTTCAAAATTTCAGGATGATTTTATGAATTTTTAGAAATTTTTATGATTTCCTATATTTTTATAATGCTCTTTGTGATATTTTATATTTTTAGGGGCCGTTTTGTTTTTTTTTTTTTGCACTGTTAGGAGTTTGTTATACTTTAAATTTTTTTTTCGTAATTTTTGTACTTTTATAAGGTTTTTCCAATTTTTTTATAGTTCTAGGGAGCTTTCTGAATTTTTTTTTGCATTTTCAAATTTTTTCTGCAATTTTCTAAACTTTTGGGTCTTTTTCTGTGATTTTCTAACCTCTCAAGTTTTTGTGATTTTTTATATTTTAGGAATTTTCTATGATTTTTTTATAATTTTGGAAATTTCAGGATGTTTTATGATTTTTTAAAATGTCAAGGTTTTTTGAGATTTCTGAACTTTTATGGATATTTATAATTTCTTAAATTTCAGAAATTTTTTCTAAAATTTGAAGTTTACACAACTATAAAAAATAAAGGAAAAAAATGGTAATTATAACATGTCTGTTGGATTTAATTATCAAAAACAACAACGCTTAACATAGGGATATTTCAGAAATAAAAAATATTTTTAGGAGTATACAATATATTGTAACTTTTTTTTTCAAAAATATAAGAGAAATATTACTATTTTACACATATATGCAGAAAATATTCGCTAAATTATTCTTCAAGCATAATTAAAATAAAAATTATTCTCTAAAAAAGCAAAAATTATAAAAGTCATTAAATAAGTTATCCAAATTATATAAATCATGTTTTTAATTTAAGAAAAATTTCATCCATGGTCAAATTTGGCATACTAATCCATGCTCGATTTTTTTAAAAATATTAAATATTGACTTAATAATTGTATCCATTTTTTCTTTGATTATCATGAGCTAGTGATTGACTCAATGATTATCATTAAACTATACTATTTTCTAACAGAGTAAAAAAGAGATTGACTATTTTTACTTTATTATTTGTGTATTTTGTTGTCCTTCGAATTAATGATCAAACTAAAGTTTAAAATGTTTATTAAGGTGTGATAGTTTTAAAATTATCAAATGTTTTATCTAATCTCATGAATAATCAAGTCTTAAGATAAATTTTAAAGATTAATATTTATGGAGATAGTGACTCAAAAATAAGAGAATGATAGTAATTTTAAAGTAAAGTTTGAAAATTAAACTGAGAGTTCAAGAATGTTCAATATGCAAGATCAACTCCAATCGACTAGGTCTAATCCTTTTTTTTTTATGCCGAGTCGAGGATTTGAAAGCTAAAATTTCAAAATTCTCAATCTGACACCTCTATTAACTTGAAAATACTATCACCAACCTATTTTATATTTATTTAAGTTAATTTAATAATATGTCAAATAGTTTGTGTCTTCAGAAAAGTTTCAATTAAAATTTTGTCAACTTTGATTGATCGAACAAAATATTTCAATTGTTTGAACATAGCATATAACAAATAACCTTCTAGCTTTGTAAAGTTTGGTTGACCAAATATGTTAGAACAAAACATAATGGTTATATTTTTTATTGTTGAAACAAGTTCAATCGTTTGAATTTAGTAGAAAAAGTCAAAGGTGATTCCTAATAGCTAAGTTTTGATTCCAAAGGTTATATAAAAGTTTGAAACTTCTTTGCTCATTAAGAAAAAATAGGTTTTGCATTTTTAGAGTAAGAATTTTATCTTCTAAAGCCTTGTAACCCAACAAGAGACCTAATTAGCTGTACCTTTCAAAGCCTTAGTTGATCTTGTGATCAATTTTGAAAGACTTTTGTTTTGAGTGATTTCATTTGTATTTTTCTATTTTTACCATTATAACTTTTTTAGATTGTTAGTAGAAGACTGAATATTTCTCTAGGTGTTAATATTGAGAGTATATCCTCCTTAGTTTGTAAAGAATGGATGATTGGTTCTAGTTGTGTAGCAGCGCTTACACAGTTTGAACAAAGAGGCTATAAAGGATGTGACTTTACTCAAATAGAACGACAATTCCAATGAAGATTTTAAATACTCATGATTGAGACAAAAATCAGAGAGTGGATGGGATTAGTTGTCAAATCACTTATTTTGTTTACACTTTCTCTACTCTATTAATTTCATACACTCAATTGTGTTTAATTGATTGCTATACTTATTGAAATTGAGATTAGATCGTAACCTTACGTGTGAAGTGCTTTCGAATTTTAATCAACAAAAACTTGCAATAATTTTTTTAAAAGCCTATTTCATCCATTTTAAATTGTCTTGTGGACCAATATATTTCTTTTAACATTATTGTTGGGAAATATTGCCCAATAAACCATTAAATTTGAGCATTTGTACCTTATTCAAAAGGAGAAATATGAATGAGAATAAATTGATAGAATGAACTAAAAGGTACGAAAGGCCAATTATTGTTCATGTAATACTTCATCATTTCCATTCTCATTATCCTCACAACAATGTAATTACAAATATCATATAATCATTACAAAAATGAGACAACTTGTCAATTTGAAGCTGTTCATTAATTTCAAAAACAAATCCACACAAGTTTGTCATGTTTCCATCTTTAAATAGCTCAAACATATTTCTTCTTTTAATATTTCATTTGTTTTATAAGATCCTAGATCCAATGAGATTGAAATTTGCAATTGTCAAGCATGCAACTGAATTCTCTCTTGATAAAGCACATTTTGCTCTTTTTTCTCTAGCTATCAAGTGATTCTCTAATACTCGCAGCAAATAATGTCTTCTTTATCTTGGAGCCCATCTGCAAAAGAATTAAGAATTTTAATATAGACATTATGGGAAACTACATTAATAGAAAGTTAAAAAATGAAGAATACTTTAAAGATATAAATTCTACCTATGTTACGATTACATAAGATAGGAAAATGCAATAGCTACACCAAAACTGGAAGACAATCCCATATAAACCAAAATTAGCTTTAAATTTCATGATATATCCTGCGTCTTATGAAATAATTAAGCGAAAATTTCATTTAACCTCTTGAAAAATTTCCATATTCCTTAAAACCCCTCCAAAATTTGAAATTCCCTAAAACACCCTCCATTTTGCAACTCTTAGCATTAGAAATCCAAAAAAAACTGTAGCATTATTATAGCAGTATTATAGAATAATATAATAATATATAAAATACTGTAATAATAATATAATAGTATGTGAATTACTATCACATTAGTATATACCTAAAAATGAACTATTATGATAAAAAAACATGTTTTTTAATAATATATGATTAGTTTTAGTCATAATAGTCATTTCTTAGTTATATGTAATTAGTTTTGATCATTTTATGTCTGTTTTTTAATAATATATGATTAGTTTTAGTCATAATAGTCATTTCTTAGTTATATGTAATTAGTTTTGATCATTTTATGTCAATGATCATCCAAACTCAAGAAATATTGAGTCTCAAGATAAAACCCATTGGATGATGAAAATGATGATTCGAAGATAAAAATAATGATATCTTGAAGATGAAGCTTAAAAATTAAGGTGAAAGATCAAAGTATGCTCAAGACGCAAGATCAACTCCAAGGTTCATAGGTTTAGAATTTTCATGTATTTTGTGTTGAGTCGAGGATTTGATAGTTAGTTTATTTAAGCTTTTATTTAGCACTAGAACTCATCTTGGAATGTCTTCATTGACCTATTATTTCCATCCGAGATCAGTTATGAGTTGATATTATTTGAGAACTAAAGTTGAAGTAAAATGGTAGTTTTTCTGTTAATTTTGAATGCCCAAACTTTCATGATCGGATGTCCGAATCTAGTGCAAATATCTTTATTTTACTGACATCTTCAAATATCTGAAGTATAGGATTGGACGCCCAAAGATTCAGAAAATGTAACCTCTAGATTTTATATGTTTAGAGTTTGGGTGTCTGATGCACTATTTGGACGCTTGATAGTGTACCAGTGGGTGTCCAAACCTAATGAGCAAATGTCTGAACCTATGATATTATTTATAATAACTAGTTCAATTTTAACTATTAGGATTCTTCAGAAGCCCGAACCTTCATAGTTCAGATGCTTGAACTAGATATAGCATAGCTTAATGACTAATGCTTTCTCCAATGAGTATTTAAAAGGCTCGAGACTTCTTTACTCAATGTCTTTGCTCGATGAGGGATTTAGGTTTTTATATATATTTTTTGAGTAAGATCTCATTCCCAATGCCTTTTATCCATTAACAAGAGCTTAAATAGATATTAACCTTCAAATCCTCAAATGTCCTTGTATTTGAATGTTGAGAGACTCTTGTTAATTGTTTCTATCTTTGTTTTTCATTTTTTTATCATTATAATTTTTTTTTCTACATTGTTAAGAGATGAGTGCTCTTTTAAATTTTAAGAGAGTGCTAAGAGTACTCACTCCTTAATAATCGATCATTCTCTTATACTTTAATTATTTTAATAATTCTATTTGAGTTTTGATAATCTACTTAGCTTGAAGTGCTTTTGAGTTCATTATACTTTTAATGAAAACATATTTTAGTATTTGAAAACCTATTTGTCCTCTTAAAGGTTATCATATTGGCCAACAAGTTTTTAATATATCTAATGATCAAAAAAATATACAACTCTTTAAATTTGAAGGAAAAATATATAATTTATTAAGATTTTAAAGAGTTATGTACAATTGACTCATTTTTAAAATATCTTAAATTAATTGTCTAGACATCTAGATGAAGGTCTACAAAATTTATTTTAAGAATTATAAATTTAAATTTGATACTAGATTAGTTAAAAATATTTTTTTAGAGTAGATAGCTGCATGAAAAAAATAATAATTAAGAAATAAAATGCACACTCAATATTAGCTAAATAATTTGATGAACATTTTGACATTCACAACTATTAATCATTAGAGGATTAAGTAATCGAAGTCTTACCTAAATAACTAAGTCTCATTTAAATTGAGTTAAAAAAATGTCTAATTCGAGTTGGAACAAAGAATATGGTAGCGTAAAGTGGTTTAAAAAATGATTACAATGCAAATAAGAAAATTAGAAAGTTAAAATAAGTGAACACTCACTTAAATGATCTCTTGTAACTATAATTGTCAGAATTGTTAGACTTGCTCGAAATATTTGCTTAAAAATAACAATCATATAAACTATTTGGCTCATGTATAAACCACAAAAAGTCAAAATAAATCTCTAATTATCCTTACTCATTGATAATTCTACCTCATGAGGTGTTTTTTTGTAAATTTCTAAATATATTTTGCTCGTCAAAATTAGATCAATTAAAAATGAAATGATATCAATTCAAACAGGAGTCAAGTGCCAAAACATGCTTGTTGGACCAAGCATGATCAAATACAATACATGACAAGCGAAAGAATGGCAGTTCAATCTTGACAATTACAAACTTGCATCGTGAGATATTCTGATTAATAATCGATTGGTGAGATGTAGCTGTCAAAATCATGATTTTAGTTGTTTTTAAGTTTTTGTTCAAACCAAAATATTTCAATCGAAGGAGATTAAATTTTGCTTAAGAATTATATATTTTTACCTAATAAATTTGGTATAATTTCGTTATCCATAATAAAGTGGTAAATCCAATTGAGTCGTCGTCTGGTTACATCTTAAAAATGAATTTGCAATTTAAAATAACTAAAATATATCACAATTTTAAACTCAGAATCTATCACATACGAAGAAATAAAGATAAATACTAAGTCAATATTTAGTATTCCACCTGCGATTCAAATTGAGAACTTTGTTGCTATTTTATAGTTTTGCTCATTATTTTTATTTCTCGTTAGCCATTGAAAGCTAAGAGTCTGTTTGGATAGTGGAATTGGCGAAATGGTAGAATTAATGAAATTGAAGGAAATTTCGAATTTAAATATTTGGATTGTATTTTTGGTAAAAATTGATGGAATTCTAAAACTCTAAATTCTGATAATTTCATGTTTAGATTATTTTTGTAATTATTTCATTTCATCGATTTCTAGGAATCTAATGTTTCAAAGCGAGTGAAATTGAATCTATGAATCATTTTTTAGGTGAGATTGCCTCCCTTAAACCAATTTGTTTTTTTGGTATTTATAAATACACTTGCATACAGTAGTACTTATAAAAATGTAACATGAATTTGAAAAAAAATTATGACAAACAAGAGACGACCAATTATAACTAATGAATTTAATTGATATTTAATATTATTGTTAATGGAGTCTTGTTCCTCGCCAATTTTAGTCTAGGAGGATTTTTGAGATCTCGATTCATTAGACCGCCTTTTTTTGATCTACACCGAAAAAACTATGAAGAATACTGTGGGAAACTCTCCAGTGGCAGTCACTCTGATGTTCAAGTTAGATTTGCTTTTTAAAATATGGATATAATAAAAAATTTAGCGTTAGTCCTTTATTTTTCCAATTGTCCTATGATTTATAGAGATTATGGTGAATTGGCATATTCAAATCTCGTGATATCGGGTAACCGTTCCACTAATTTTTTTTCTGTAAATGGAGGATGAATTTTGAACTCCTCGAGATTGATTTTTGAAGAAGTTACGGATTTGTTGGCTGGCATATCGGTGTCATTAGATTGAATCTAGTGAGTTTGGTAAGAACTAGATTTTGAGAGATGACTGACCCTTCTTGCGAGCTCATTCTTACCTGAAGTGACTGAGCTCACAATGGCTTAGTGTATTGATAAAACCTTAGTTCAAACACTTTTGTTCACGATTTGCACTTCAAGCTCTGTTTCATTAATTTTCCTGACTTAAAAGGTTCGGCTTGGAGCTCATCCTTTAGTTGCCTCGGTTGGTCACCTCGGCTAATAGCTTCTCTTTCTCTTTATACATATATGGTTTCTCCAAGTTGCTACTTGATCACTTGATGTATCTTCAGTACCCTCTAACTCTAGGCCTCGTACCATAAGTTCAGGGTCTTAAGTTTTTAGTACTTCTTTCTTCCTCTTTTGAGCTTCTGATCATTGCAATATGGGTTACCCAATGCTTTAGTTTCTCTTTTCAGAGGAATGAAGTGTCAGCTGTCATGCAGTTTGGAGGGTAGTAATCATTTAGAATTTTGCTCCTTTTCAAGGCACCGATCTAGAGCTGCCCACTTATTTATTGAGGCGATACACCGGATACCTTGAGATTCATTTGCCCTTTAATTTTTGAAATCAAATGGGGGATATGCATCACGAGATCTGGATGAAGATTCTGGAGATTTGGCCTTTTGGATTTCATCAGCCTTGATCAAGCCACGTGAAAGTGATCAACATCATGGCAAGACTTATATGAAGGATGAATTGTTCTTTTCCTCTCACTTTTGTAAATCTGTGAATCTTTTCATCTTCCTCCTTTAACATCTTCATCCCTTACCAAAGAACCAATTCTTCAATGCTTTCCTCTTCTATTCCGTTGGGCTTTGGGAAGAAATCCTCCATTGCTGAGAAGAGAAGCATTCTAGGGCAGGCGACCCATGCTCCAAAGAAGTCCTCAACCCCCCATGGCACCCCAGCATCATCCTCTAGAAGCCAGAGTTTTATGTTTGCACTAAAGAAGGTGTGTGGGCCCGCCATCTTTACCGCTTTACTTGCCTTAAAGATCGCCTCTCCTTCCATGACATCACTACAAAGGCTGTTGTATCCTCCGTTGCGCCTTCCACCATGCTATCCACCATAGAGGGAAGCTGACAGGGACCATTCTTAGAGACTGCGACTATCTTACCATCTCCTACAAGTAAGTTCACTTATTTAAGTAATTTTCCTTTATGCTTTTGATGATCCTAGTGCAAGTATTTTATTAGGTGATCCCGAGGTGAGGGTTTGAATTTCTAAGTCTACCTTCCAAAAGAAAAACCTTGAGCAGTTGATTAACACCTTTGGCTTCTCAAATGAAACTGAGTTAGAACTGTGAGGGTCGAAAGAGAATAGTAGAACCCTTAGGGAGAGGTTCAACTTTGAGTTTTTCACCTATTTGGAGATGTTTGATAGTGGACTTAGTTATCCTGTAGATTCTTTCACCTAAGGCATTTTGAGTAAGTGGGACTTAGCTCCAAACCAAATTATTCCCAATGGTATGAAGTTTATCATAGCCTTCTGGACTTTAGCCACCTCCAAAGGTCATTCCCCTATTGTAAAGATATTTAGAAATGCCTTTTAATGGTTACTGAGATCTCAATATAGGAGGTAGATGGTACTTTGCCCTAAAGAAGTGATGTAAACTCTTTGCCTCTAACTCTATCTCAATTCATTTTGGAAGGAGCACCCTGTTAAGGTCTTTTCCAGGGGTTGATATGGGTCTCCTACGTGAGGGGGGTAACCTTTTCTTCCACAAAGCCGACCTTGAAATTTTTCCCGAAATCTACCATCTTTTAGTATCTTGGGCGGAGAAAATAGAGGAGGTTAGGTCTACCTCCATATAGTCCGACAAGGCCTATTTGGAAAAGCATAGCCTATCTATTGCTCAGATGACTGGTACAAAACTTAGGACTCAAGACTCAGGCTTTTTTCATTTTTTAGTAGAATTTTCTTCTGTTTAATGAAGTGGTGTTGTGCTTATAGAAATTACTGAGTTGAGTTTCATGAACGAGATCTTGAAGGAGCAAGGAGGGGCTCCTCGGGTATCATCAGCTCAGAAGAAGCTGGTCACACCAGAAATCTCCAATCCTCCTCTCATCAAAGCTCCAAGACAAGGGAAAAGGAAGAGAGGAGAGGAGGAAAAGAGTCAAGGAACGAACAAGGAGTAGGCGAAGAAAAGATAAGAGCCACCTCACTCCTCTTTCTCTTTTCCCTGGGCAGCCTCCTCAGGTGACCACGTCCGATCACCTTGTCGCATGATGAAGAAGATTGATCACGGCAAGGGAGTCATTTATGCCCTTTCTTGGACCCACTATGAGGCGTGAAGGTATTTTCCTCTTGGTTCCCAAAGTGCACCAAGGGAGAGTGATGCTGAGGAGTATTTTCTTAATGACCTAGGAAGAATGAAGGCTCTTCAATCACCAAACTCCTCGTCAACAAGCTCTTCATAAGCAGGCAAGAACTTGTCACAACGCAAGTTTTTCCAAGCTTGGCTTTTCCTATTCTTTTCTTATTTCAGCATTTTGACTTTTAGTTTGGCCATAGGTCTTATATTTTTTCTACTTTGTAAGATGTCACTTTTATGAGGCTTGAAGAAAAGCTAGCTCTGAGAAGACCAAGGCTGAGGAGGAGGTAGATTTGCTTCACTCCCAACTCGTATCCCTCCAAAGCAGTGTGGAGGAGTCGACGAGAAAGGTGGAGGAAGAGAAGAACCTCCTCATCGTTAAGCATGACTTAACCTTATCGAATATGGACACAACAAAGACTAAAATGGAGGCAATGAAGAGTCAACACCAGACTGCCCTAGAGGAACCTATGCCACCGCTATCCCCAACTACCTCTAAAGCAAAGAGCACACTAACGCCTTGAAGATGACTAGGTTGTAAGTCATCTCTAAATTTAAGGCCAGCGATGAATATCTTAGAGACCATGCCAATCTCTCCACCAGGACTTCACTAATGGTTTCCTCGTTCATAGGGATATAGTAAGGAAGAGCCATCATGAGTCTGACTTCGATCTTGAAGATCTTTGCGTCAAGCTCTATAATGACTTGAAGGTTCAATGCCTCAAGTGGGAGTATAGGGCACTTCTTTAGAGGGAGATGGAGGCTACTACTGTGATGGTGGAAAGATTTCAGAGGCAGTGGAGATCAAGATTCAAGTACAAGGACCTGGTGGGTTGGGAGAGTTTCAACACCTCTAAATGTTTTTTATTAGTCACCTCTTTTTCCATGTAATAAAATTTTGTACCAATTTTCTCTCATGTCTTAGTAAAATTTCGTTTTTCTCTTGTTTCTTTGTGTTTCTTTGGGCTATTCTTTTGACCTTTTTAACTTTATTTGATCTTTGCTTGAATACTCTCGATGGCTAAGATAGTGGTCCATACCGACTTTTCTTCAAGTTGATTGTCTTGGAATATTAGTTCAGTGCAAACCAACTTGAGCACTCTTCAAGGATATTTTTGGATGGAGGCACCTTAGCCGACGTCCCTTGCTGAACTGCAAACTTGACTTCATCATTGTGGTTTGATAGATATGCTACTACTTTCTTTGTCCAACCCAAGGCTCAGCTTAGATTTTGTTTAGACCTAAATCTTTTGGCTTGGTATAAGGCCAAACCCTTTGCCTCGTCTAAATTGAAGTCCTTGGAGCATGGCATTGGACCAATGTCGTATGCCTTGATATGAGATCTTTATACCGAATATTAGATTGAGGTCTTATGCCTCATCTAATTTGAGATCTATATGCCTAATATTGGATTGATATTTTTATGTCTCATCTGATATGAGGTCTTTATACCTGATATTGGGCCAAGACCTTATGCCTCAGTTCGATCTAAGGTCTTTATGCTTGGCATTAGACCGTGGCCTTATGTCTTATCTAATTCAAGATCTTTGTGCCTAATATTAGACCAAGGTTTTATGTCTCATCTGATCCGAGGTCTTTGTGCTTGGAATTGGGTTGCAATCTTATACCTTATTTAATCCGAGATCTTTGCGATGCTCTCTTGGGTAAAGACTTGTTTGCAAAGCACAAATTTTATTAAAAATTGATGAGACATGATTTTAAAGATAGAATCTTTTAAGGTTATTGATGTGTCATATCCTTGAAAGCTCCTGGTCTCACAACTCGGAAGACTCTAAATGGGTCAACTTAATTTGGAAATAATTTCCCCCAAGTTCGGTTGACAAGCTTGGCTCGGCGGAATACCCAATCACCTAAGGTTGGTGCAATACTCTAAATGGGCCAACCCAATCTCAAATTCTAGCTGAGTTGAATATTTGATCACTTTTCCAAGTGGGCTTTGGAGGACTACTTCAACTACGCACCCCAACTCGCAAGATGAGCTATCAACTTGGACCTCCTATGGTTCAGACTTTGACCCAAATGGGCATGACATAGTTTTTACTATGAAATTTGCCAAGGCCTATGCTTTGATGGTCTTTCAAGCTTCAAAAGTCACCTTAAATTGACTCAACTCAATTGACCACTTGAGCAGTCTCCCTGAGATTTTCAATTTTTGTAAAAAAATCATAATGGGAGATTGGTAAGTATCATGACCAAATGTGCCTAGAAGTATGGGCAGAGCTTTTGAGTTACTAGTACGACAGCATATGTAAGCTTTTCTAGAGGAGGGTATTGAGTTTTTGCTCCTGTGAGCACATAGCTCACATGGTAGATAGGATATTATTTTCTACCTCAGTCGCTTATTAGCACCGAACTCATCACTTGGTCTGAGCTTACGATATAGAGGAAGAGTACCTCATTTGGTTTGGATCTTACTAGTAGGGGAGGCTCGGCTAAGTATTTCTTTAGGTCCTTAAAAGCTCAGTCACATTCCTTAGTTCATTACACAACGAAATTTTTACAATATATCCAATAATACAAAAAAATTTAATTTTTAAGTTTAGAAGAGAAGTATTCAATTTGGAAAAAATTCGAGGAGTTATATGTACTTTTTCAAATTTCCAGAAAAAATATGTTATTTGGCAAGATTTCCAGGAGTTATATATAATTTTTTAAGCTTGAAAGGAAAATATGCAATTTAGTAAGATTTTAAAGAGTTATATATAATTGACTAGAGTTGTGCACTATTCAGTTTGAACCGAATAAACTGATCGAACCAAAATTGAATAATTGATTCGGTTCATTTTTTAAAATTAAAAATTTTGGTCTCCTATTTCTATTTCGTTTTTTAATTTCAAAAAATCATAAAAAGTGAACCGAACCGTATTACATATATATATATACATAACATTGATTTTGATTTTAGTTTTTAATTTCAATTTGAGTTTGGTTTGAATTCAAAGTAAAAAAAGTGAAATTAATTTAAAACTTTGGTTTTTGATTTAAATCATGCTAAACCAAAATATTTTGGTTTGATTTTAGTTTGATTTTTGTATCATTTGGGTTCGGTTTGGTTTTTTAAATTTTTAAAATTAAAATTTTTGATTCAATCTGTTCGATTTAGTTCAGTAACCGAACGCACAACCCTATAATTGACCCTTGAAATTTTGAAACACTTTATTTACTATAGGCTACACTCACCCCCGAGTATTGATGAGTTAGGCCCCAATTAAATCCGCCCTTTGTGGTGGGAGGAGGAGCCCAATCATACTAGAATTTGGTGCCTTCAAAATTGGAGCAAGAAACCAAAAACCCACAAAGGTGGTGGATTTGTAGGATACGAAATTTAGGTCCAGATTTTTATTATTGAATGCAAGATGCAATCTATATATATGTGGGGTTAGCTTTAGCAATACCATGTTTTTGACATAAAATTTTAAGGGTGGTCTATACATGTCAACATATTTCTTCATGCACCTTGCTATCTTGTGCAAGCGGTCCTGTGCTTACTCTATCAACTCTTGTTTTTTTTTCTCATAAAGTGATAAGTTGCAAGGCATTTACCTTGATTCTTTAATTGAGTCATCTCTAGTAGTATAATAGTATGATGTCTGACAATAAAGTCTATAGAGCTCATCCCCATAGCCGAAGAATGGTGAAGGCTATTGTAATGCCCTCCACCAGGGCATTGATTTGTTCCGTTTCGCTACTAGCTCATGAATAATTGGCCATGGAAAACTTTAACTCAAATCTCATTAAGATAAAGAGTGTTGTGTATAACTTGTCAATAAATCTTGCATTTCAACCAATAGCAATGTCTACATGTGATGCATATATGAACACTATATTTTTTGAAAACCAGTCCATCACCACTAGTAAAAAATTTATCCCTCTTGCAATAGAAAAATTAAAAATAAAGTCCATGGAAATGGATTACCACAACTTCTTAGAACTAAGTGAAGGTTGCGGCAGTTCTATCTCCTTTCTTTCAGTCTGTCAAATTAGCACACAAGATGCATCTTTATGTGATCTCCCATCTTTGGCCAGTAATATTCCACCCAAATATGTTGGATCGGACACTAGACCTTCTTAGAGGGGCCCATTAGACCTGGCTGCAATAAAACACCATATGCAACCCGAACTTAAATAGCAGATCCTATCCGGGTAGGAGAAGAGCACCAATTTAGCTAAAGATTCTAACTAGAAGATGATCAGACACGGAGAAAAATATTTTCTCCTTGTTTTCCTCCACTTCAGTGGAACAAAACAAGAGGGAACCGCAGGATTACTACAAATGAGGTTGACAGCACCTTCAACAACCACTCTATTGTTACCACCAGTATGGTGGCGCAGCTTATAACATGGTGCAGCTGCCACCATTTGCTGTTTGCAGATTTTGGAAGTATTTCTTTTAGGAGCATCTCTCCAAAACCCTTGAACCAAACCATACCTAGGTTTCTTTAGAATTTGTGAAATAAAAGATCAACCAAAGCCAGAAGCAACACCAATAATCAAAACACACTTGAGAGCACAAAACCAAAAAAAACTGAAATTTAAAACATTAGTATAGGGGAATGACAGAATTTATTTTTAAACAAAGTGACACATAGGCATGGTTGAACTTTGCCCACAGGACTCTTTGCATCCAAAGATAGACCTAGACAAATAACTTTCCAAATTATGTCCTCTTGTAGGACAAACAATGGACACATCTCTCATTCTCTCGCTTACAAGGTTAACAAGAGTTACAAGACATAAAAATCATAGGGAACTGAACCCAGAAAAGATATTAAACTTGAGCTCAGAAATGATCCCTATAGAACTGACTCAATTGTCCTTACAGGATGATATTCCTTTTGAGAAAGCCAGGACAAAATCGAGAGGGGAAATCTTTTTTTATCCTTTAAATCAAAGTTGGTGCAGACTAGGTATGAGGAAAGCTTCAAGATCAGAAAGCTAACCCCCAGAAACCATATTGTGCTTGCAAACTGGGCAGAAGGTGCCCCATCTTGTCAGCCATGAGTCCACACATGTTGTGTGAAAATCTGCAGGAGAA
Source organism: Trichopus zeylanicus subsp. travancoricus (assembly GCA_005019695.1). Classification (NCBI taxonomy): domain Eukaryota; kingdom Viridiplantae; phylum Streptophyta; class Magnoliopsida; order Dioscoreales; family Dioscoreaceae; genus Trichopus; species Trichopus zeylanicus. Next base: position 94,129 of record RXID01016195.1, on the reverse strand, counting down.
TGATAAAGTGAAATTCAAACATGAGATAACTAATTAGAGTAAAAAAGTAAAAACTCAGTAGCTTTGTCTTGTCAAATCTTCTTATATAAATCAAATTTTCTCGTGGAAAGTTCACATTCAAAAACCAGATGACTTTTTCTATGTTGTAGTTTTCAATGTTTGCAAGCACATTAGAAACATCAAAAAAATACAAACAAAAATTCTCAGGTAAAGAAAAAAAGAAAACAGAATACATAGCATAAACATCTTAGAATTGCAAATAGAGCTTTCGTAAGGATAGAATGTGAGGGAACACATTTTGCTTTAACATGCTAACCTATCAAAATCACCATGCACTAATGGTGATCCAATTAATTCATTCAGCAAGAGCTATGCTGATTATCAGCAAACTAATGGCCCCATAACATTCAATATTTGGCCAAGCAGCATGCATCACATTTATTTGTCCGCATAAGATCACCTCTAAATTTGCATTTTGCATTCTGAAATGGTAAACCAAATTCTCTCATCATGACAAGTACAGAAGTTACAATCTCAATTTATTTGAGCTTACCATGAAGACAGGGAAGGACTCTTAGTCTCTCTCCATCTTTGTAGTCTTCAAGGCAGATGGCGCAAGTCTCTGCTGTGCATTTATTATTTAAGTAAACAGTCCTGAATGTGAAGCAGGGAAGGACTTCCACAGCTTCCTTGTTCATAGTAGAAGGACTGTGTTGAGCACCTTGCCGGAGTAGTCGGCAGTTACGGGCAAACAGGAACGTCGCTAGAACGGATACTATGACTACAAGGGAGACAAAAGAGATAACCAGCACAGTTCCAGCGGTTTCATCCATTGAAGAGCCTATACAGCATTCTCCTTCTTCACCTCGAGCAAACCTCTTTAATGTCTCACCTGCCATCTTTGAAACAAATACTGCATGAACATGTATACCTGCGGGATCCCCAATCACTGCAGCAAAGAAATGAACAACATTAATGGGCAACAAAGTAGTTCTGAGATTTGCAAAAGCTCCAGAAAACTAAATTTCAGATCATGGATAATTGTTACCCAGATAACAAAATAAATGAATGCGTAGCATTCAAACCATTTATGTCAGGTCTGGTACGGGGGTACTGTTTGGACTTCCTTTAGCTCTTAACTACAGCATTCTGTCCAGGCATGAATTGTTAGGTCTTCTAATACACATGTCCAAAACCATAGCACCATACGCCCAAATTAGCAAATATACAAATAATCAATGCGAGCATTCTGATATCAAACATTCCCATAACCACTACATTTCTATCTATACTTGATTTTGGCAATCTTATATTACAGGTCCAAATTGCAGCACAAAATGCAATCCTATAACATCCAGGCAGATCAAATTGCTTAACTTTAGCTGAAATCTTTGCCCCATAGCAGTGGAATCCACAATGCTCCAAATGCCGGAATTCCTCATTACCTATTTTATCATATTACCAAACTAGATGATTGGCAGGGGAAAAGCAGCAAAGCATCTACAATCTACACTATCCAAAGCCTAATTCCCAGAATCAGCAAAACCACACAACAACTCACTAGAGTAAAGGCCGCTCTTTTCTCGGTCATTATACACAACAGCGGCCGCGAACCCGGCCTCCTGGGCGTTCCGGACCTTCTCCTCGAAGCTGCACGCGCCTCTCTCAATCAGCACGAACTCGTTTCTCGTCCAGTTGGCCCTCCTCACCGGCGAGCACGCATCCGCCGGGTCGGCGACCTGCAAGGCCCCGCAGATCCCCGAGTCACCCACCGGCAATGCTGCAACCAAAACGAAGTCCGAATGCATCAGGGAAAGAGAGAAGGCAGAGGAAAGGAGGGATCTTTGGGGAGGACGAGAGCTGACCGAAGCGGGCGGGCGTGGCGAGGAAGGAGAAGGAGAAGGAGGGGCCGCGGAGGAGGAGGAAGGAGGAAGCGGGGCGGAGAAGGAGGAGGAGCAGGAAGGAGAGAAAGGTGGAGGCGGAGGAGGCTGAGGAAGGATTCATGGAGAAAGCATTGGATCTGGGGGAAGAAATTGAAGAAATTGAGGTTGGTACGGTACGGAGAGCGGAAGCGGTGCGGGTGAATGCGGAGCACATGGGGCACTTTGGACTGGACTAGTAGTGCAGCAATAATAAAATAAAAACAATAAAATTATATTTTTCTTGATTTCAGTTTTGGTTTCTGTATTTAAAAAAAATTCCCATTTTTGTTTACTATAAATGTTTATAAGGTAATGCCATAATGCAACAAATATAGAGGGGATATGTATAATGAAGAAAAAAAATATAAAAATGCTTGGGTAATTATTGCAATTAATCAAAAAATAAATTTTTGGCAAAAAAATCACCTCTCTTATATTGAATTTATGAAAAATCATATATTTTATCACTATAAGCAAAAAATCATTTATATATATAAATTTACAAAATAGTTATTTTGAATAAAATATTATATTTTAATTTAATTTTATAGATTAAATTAATGTAAAAATTAAATTATTTTTATTTAGTTTCGGTATAATTAACTATTAAATCAATATAAAATTATTTATTTTATGTCAATTTTTATGAAGAATCAATTAAACTGAAAATTAAGAATTTATTTTTGTCAAATCAATTTTTCAATAATTGTGAATCAGCTGTCTGAACCAAAATCAAATAAAAATAATGTTAATCTTTGTATATTAATATAATTGATAAAAATAAAATAAAATAAAATAAATTTTAATATTTTAATTGATGTATTTTTTATAAGTTTATAATATAAAATAAGTTATTTTTTACTAATAATAATAAAATAAATAATTTTTGAATAATTTACTTCTTAAAAAAATTCAAGACTAAATGACAATATTGAGGATGGTCTGGTCAAGTTCGGCACGGCTGGAGAAGAATTCAAGTCACATTTTTTGTGCAGTAGTTTTCTCTTGCTCTCTATTAATTACTTGAATTGATATATAATCACACAGTAATAATTGTGTTATTATAGACGATTAACTTTAAAGTTCGTACGCCGTCAATAATTATTATTATTTTGTCAAAAGCCACCGTATTCATTTTATATATTTGTTAGGTTTATAACTCTAATGAAGATAACACTTGTCACGAAATTTCAAGTAATGTAATTAAAAGCAATTATTTAATTTCTTAAACGCCTAACAATTAATAATACTAAATATTAAATAATTATTTTATGTCTCGGTTTAATCTAAGTGCTTGTTAGAATGCCAAATTGTTACTTTATTTTGTTTTTGAAAAAATAACCACTCATGTTATGGTAGATTTACAAAGAATTATCTTTTTTATTATTATTAACAAAAAATATATTTCTTATACTATAGATTAATAAAAAAAACTTACCTCAATTAAAATATTTGAATAATAATTTAATTTAATTTAATCAACTAAATTAATGTAATAAACTAAATTATTTTCATTTGGTCTTGGTTTGGACTATCTATCTATTTAAGAAAATTAGATTTAAAAATTTTAATTTTATAATATCGGATAACAAGTCCTTCATAAAAATTGAAATAAAATAAATAATTTTTCATATTAATTTAATAGTTATTTAAATTAAAAATTAATAAAAGATAATTTAATTTTTATATTAATTAATCGATAAAATTGAATTAAATAGAATATGATTTGAATATTTAATCAAATTGATTTTTATAAATGTATAGTATAAGATAAATTATTTTTTATTAATAATAATAAAATAAGTAATTACACATAAATTCACTATAAAATAAGAAACTACTCAAAAAGCGTTGAGGATTGTAAACTCGCAATCTCCGAGGAGAGGCAGCGACGTTAAGCAAGTTTGACCGATTTTGACCATCACGGCCTTTTACTTATTTAAACAAGCTTGAGTGTCTTTAACTTTCTACTATAATTTTTTTTAAACAATTCAAAAAAAAAAAAATGCACGAATTTAAAAGAATGTTTAAAATCCCACGATGAGTCCTCACTCGCTTATTCACAATTTTGAGGCGATCCTAAACGAGCCAACTTTTTTTAAAAAACTATTTGAGAAACCGCTTAAATTTGTTGAAAAAAATACTTGAATTACTACCAATAGTAAAAAAAAATCACTCTGTCGTCGTTTGTTATAAATTCATATAAAATATTTAAAAATTATTTTATTTTAATTCAATCTTATCGATTAAATTAATATGAAAAAACTAAATTACTATCATATGATTTAGTTTGAGTGTATATTAAATTAATATAAAAAAATTATTCTTTTTATTTTAATTTTTATAAAAAAATTGGTTTTATAAAATTTAATTTTACCAGACCGATTATTTGCTAATCGTGAATTATCTATCCAAACAAAAACCAAATGAAAATAATTTAATCTTTTTTATATTAAATTAATATATTTAAATAAAATAAAATAATTTTTAATATTTTGATCGAAGTAATTTTTTTATAAATTTATAATATAATATAAGTAATTTTTTATTAATAATAATAAAATAAGTGATTTTTTAAATTCGTCTTAAAACAACCAATTATTTGGCAAATTTTTTTCAAAAAAACAACCAAATAGTGGTGCTGGTGAAAATCAACTCTCGTTCCCTCGACTCAGGAAACAAAAAAACATAGAACAGAACAAAAACATTTTAAGGTCTACCCAGCGATAATAATGATAACAAACAAATGCAGAGCTCTCTTTAATCAAGGCAAGAAAAAACCCAGCAATAGAACAGGCCGACCAAACTAGTATACAAGTTCCGTTTGCAACAAAAACATACAAGGGCACATTTGAATGCTCCAAATTCCAAAAAACGGAAATTTCATAAGATTTTTTTCTTTTATAAAAAAGTATTCATATAAAAATGCTTCGCATCACTTTTTTACAATATCAAATTTCCTACAATTTCAAATAAAAATTAAGAAGAGCTCAAATTTCTCCCTTTTTTTGCAGAAATTCGAATTACATGAAAAAACTAGTTCGGTTTCTGTCAAATTACGACAGATGTTCTCTTGTACAGGTCCAAAATTTTCTTTGTGATGACTTTCAGCGCCAGGTTTGCGGGGCAGCCACAGCGCAAAAGTCATTTGTGTCTGAACCAAAGCTTCACTCCCAAAGGGTAGATCTTTTCCCACTGCGGAAAGCACCGCCCATGACAAAAACAAGCACATACCTCACAATAGCAACAGCTGCTCTGGCAACTTCGGGTATGCACGCTTGTACAAGCTCATGCAAACTGTACCGTGCTGTTGGATCACATCATTAAAAACACACTTCATGGCGCCTGAAAAGGATGGAAGAGTAAGATAAATTTTTTAATATATGTCTCACAGAATATAAAACTGACAGAGTGGGTGCTTATAAGTGCATATGCTCTTAAGGTCCCCTGTTTTCTAATGAAAACAGAAGAAAATGCCTTGTGTCATTACGTGTGTCACAATGTCATAATAATGGTGTTTGACATAGCAAACCATGTTTCAGCTACAGGACCATGACAAAAAATCTACTACCAAGCCATGTGTAAATAAACATGTTACCATGGGCATACATACAAATATCTCTAATAAACATATAGTCTCTTAATATGACAAGACACTTGGGCGGCTAAGGTAACATACCATGAGTACCAACAGTTTCCTTTATGCGACCTCGACGGCCAAGTTTGGTCCATACGTCCACTGGCTATAACCAACAAATGCAAATAAGAAGAAATGATTAGATTCCATTGATTCACTTGGAAGCCTCCATCAGTATCCTGAAAACAAGAGCTAGATAACAACAATGCAGTGTACCTTGAACCATCTGACATCATCAGGGTTGTGAAACATGAACCGCACGATAGCTTTCAATTTTGACACTCTTTGGAGATAACTAAAATAGAAAAATCAATATTCAGGATTGGGTAATGTTGAGAACAAAGCACCAGAAAAAATCGGAAGCATGGAAATCAATATGTTGCCCACTGACATCTCTGACGCAACGGCATTGTGGTTAATCAATACATTGAACAGATGCATCATCATTGACCTTGGGTTCAAAAAAAAATTTCCACTAAATTGCGAATACATCTAGTTTATAGTGATAAAGAAATGTTATCAGCAGCCAGATCTGCTTCTCTCAAAAAATAAACTATATGTCCAATTTCAAGAAATTTACTAGCAATAAACATAATATTGGACACAGAAAAAACACATCATAACTGGCAACTAATCATAGGAAAAAGAAATAAACTTACCCAGTTAATATGATTTTCTTCAGAATGATCCTGTCTGGATCTACACTTTTAAATGAGCCAGTGGCCACAACTGCAGGTTCCTCTCCTTGCCTAGGCCTCAAAACAATCAAAGGCAGAGAAGGGAAACAAATTGGAGAATAAACAGAGGCTACTGAAAACCGGCCTTCATGCAGAAATCTTTCCATCTTATGCTTATCAGAATTAATATTATCAGAGGAAAACAGTGGCCTGCAAGGAAAGCATTTAAAAGAGATCTCAATTGAACATATTCAACATATCCACATACAAGTCTACAAAATATTGATCGCAAGTATCAAGAAATTTATGGAATAACACCTTGCACGGAACTGGCGAAACCCAACATGGAAGATTAGTGTATCTTTTGATTTGATAGGCTTGTTATATGAGTCATGTTTTCTAACGCTGCAAACAAAAAGTCAAAGTTGTATAAATATTGGCACAGCGTCAGAAAGTCAGCAGTTAAATAGGTAAAGGAACACAGAGTTGTGGGCAGAAAAGCCTTTGCTTGGCTGAATACATTTGAAACAACTTATGATGAGGGAATGATTTGGTGCAAACAGAAGTCGGTCACTAGTACCCTTAGAAGAATTGTCATCAAGTTAGCAATGAAAAAAATACAAATTTCCATAAAAGCAAACAACATCAGGCAGTTACAGGAAAATAACATACATACACAATAATACCCACACACCCACACACCCACACACAGACACACACACAGACACACAGAGAGAGCAAGTGAGGACAACAAGCTACCTGAAGTGAAGTACGGACACGTTGGATTCATGTTTAAGCAAGCCATAAGCTACCACAGGCAATTTTTTTTGACAAGATGCATACTCTGGAGGCAAGATCCTTAGGCATATGCTTTATATGAAGCCTCACAAATATTCCAACTGACGCACTCTCATTCACATCCCCTTGATCTATATCTTGAAGTTTTGCAAGTACATGCTGCTGTGTTCTTCTGAAATTATGAAAAGCAAAAATTCTTGCATAATCCAGAGGCAAAGATTCCTGTAATAAATATGCAAGACAAGAAAGAGGGTCAAAACATTTTAGACACTGAAAAGAATCAGAATACCTAGATAATTGTTGTAATGCTAACTTTTTAATCCCATGACAATGTTCGAAAAGACTTGAGTCCTCTGTATCTGGCAAATCGTTTTTTAGCTGGCACGTCAATTGGTGTCTCTACCTCATCTGGGAATTCTGAAACCAGCAAGGTTCTGAATTATGCCTCAAATAAGGAGCCAAATAAAAAATAGCAGTGCCTTGAAAAATATAACATCCATAGTCTTTAGAGAAAACTAGTAAATTTCCACGATTCCCCCTTGTAATTCATCTTCAAGCTCACAAAGGATCAGACAACAGACAATTATACTTCGCTCTTACTGCTGTTATTTCAATAATGTAAACACAGAGAACCCTCAGTCACCATTGTCTTTAATGATACATTCTTAAACTACTCCTGGCATTTTAATTGCCAGAAAAGCAAAAAGTAAGTTCTTCCTCGTTTTAACTGCTAAACTGCACCTGCATTTTAATTTATGGAGGTCAAAGCTTGATTTTGCAAATGTAAGTTTCATCCAAGTTTATCAGACATACTACCCTATAACAACCAGAACATTACAGAAAATATTAGAATGGACAATAACACTAGCTTAATCTCTGTGGTGATGATCCCTAGACTATATTAAAATAAATTATGCACATTGAGCGAAAAATGAACAAGTCAAACTCTATCTTCCTCATCAAATGAATAATCCAATGCAAAATAAAAAAAAATACAAAAGAACAGGAGATTACAAGCCAACTAGTGCTCCAGGCATCCTTTGGTCGGAATCAAAGTCAAGATCAATGTCAAGACTAGTGAACCACTTTTGTAAAGTAATATTTTTTTGAGCTAATTACCTATACCCCCGTAATTTTCGCTAATTACGAAAAAACTCCCGTAATTTCCATAATTACCTACACTACTCTCTTTTCAAAATATTTACCTACACCTGCCTAATTGTTATTTAATCAAAATTTTCTCCAAAAATTCCGATTTTACTCTTCATTATTTTTACAATTAAACCCCTAAAAATTATCATTTATTATTTAACTTTCGGATATTTACAAATAGCACCCTGAAATTATTTCGATTTACAAACAAGTCTTTCTCTCATATTATTTACAAATAAACAACCGACGACGATGAGGGCAACGAGCGCGTAGGCGAGGATGCCTGAGACCGGCGAGCAGGAGTGGACGCCCAAGGCTGACGCGCGGAGGCGGACGCCCGAGGCCGGTCTACTCCCGCGCCGGTGCGCGGGCACGGACAGCCGAGTCCGGTGCATGGGCGCGGACGCCAGCCTGCGAGAGTCCGGCGAGAGATCTATTCATAAATTTTAATTTTAAAATAAATAAAATTTGGATTTATTTATAAATAAAAATATTCAATGGTCTATTTTTCAATATATAAATATTAAATTTGTAATTTTAAATTTTAAGTTTTAAAAAGTTCAATGTCTTTTTTGTAAAACTTTATTTAAAATATGATAAAAAAATTAGACTTATTTATAAATAAAAATATTAAAGGGGTTTATTTATAAATGTACAATATGAAACTTATAGTTTTAAATTTTAAGTGTTCAAATCTTTAATAACTTATTCGTAAAATTTAGTTTTAAAATAAATAAAATTTTGACTTATTTATAAATAAACATATTCAACGGGTCTATTTTTAAATGTACAATATTAAACTTGTAATTTTAAATTTTAAGTTTTAAAACGTTTAATGTCTTTTTTGTAAAATTTTATTTAAAACATAATAAAAAAATAACTTATTTATAAAGAAAAATATTAAAAAGGGTTTATTTGTAAATGTATAATATGAAATTTGTAATTTTAAATTTTAAGTTTTCAAACCTTCAATGACTTATTCGTAAAATTTAGTTTTAAAATAAATAAAATTTAGACTTATTTATAAATAAAAATATTCAAGAGGTTTATTTTTAAATGTACAAATATTAAATTTAGACTGCGAAAAAAAATTTAATTATATGTAAATCAAAATCAAAATAAAAAAAATTAATCATATGTAAATCAAAATTAAATGTTAAATTTGTAATTGAAAATTTTAATTATATTTAAATTGAAAAAAATCAAAATCAAATATGTATAATATGTAATTCGATTCGGATTATTCGGTTTTCAGTTTAAATATATAATATTGGTTTTGACTTTGATTTTTTTCAATTTAAATACAATTAAATTTAAACTAAAAAAATAAAATAGGCTTAAATTTTCGATTTTCGGTTTAAAATTTCAAATTATAAGTTTAATATTTGTACATTTAAAATAGACCCCTAAAATATATTTATTTATAAATAAGTCCAAATTTTATTATTTTTTAAATAAAATTTTACAAAAAGATATTGAATGTTTTAAAACTTAAAAATTTGAAACTACAAGTTTTATATTTGTGCATTTACAAAGTAAACCTCTTGAATATTTTTTATAAATAAGTCTAAATTTTAATCATTTTTAAAATTAAATTTTACAGAAAATAGATTGAAGGTTTTTAAACTTAAAATTTAAAATTATAAGTTTTATGTTGTACATTTACAAATAGACCCCTTGAATATTTTTATTTATAAATAAGTCTAAATTTTTTATCATATTTTAAATAAAATTTTACAAAAAAAACATTGAAGGTTTCAAACTTAAAATTTACAATTATAAATTTAACATTTGTACATTTAAGAATAGACTTTTTAAATATTTTTATTTATAAATAAGTTCAAAATTTATTTATTTTATAACTAAATTTTACGAATAAGTCATTAAAGGTTTGAAAATTTAAATTTAAAATTACAAGTTCCATATTATACATTTACAGATAGACCTCTTTAATATTTTTATTTATACATAAGTCTAAATTTTTTATCATGTTTTAAATAAAATTTTATAAAAAAGACATTGAAGATTTTAAAACTTAAAATTTAAAATTATAATTTTAATATTTATACATTTAAAAATAGACTTCTTAAATATTTTTATTTATAAATAAGTTCAAATTTTATTTATTTTAAAACTAAATTTTACGAATAGACCCCTCGTCGGACCCTCGCCAGCCGGCGTCCGCCCTCGCGCACCAGCCTCCGGCGTCCGCGCCCGCTCTCCACCTTGGGCGTCTGCACTCCTGTGCCGGCCTAGGGCGTCCGCACCCGCTTGCCGACCTTAGGCGTCCGCACCCACGTGCTCGCCGCCCTCACTGCCGCTCGTTTATAAATATTTGGACTTTTTTATAAATAAAAATATTTCATGGGTTATTTGTAAATGATTTGAAAAAAAGATTTTTTTGTAAATCGGAATAATTTCATGGTGTTATTTGCAAATATGTGAAAGTTAAATAATAAATAATAAGTTTTTAGGAGTTTAATTGTAAAAATAACGGGGGGAAGACCCTAGAAAGAACTAAAATTATAGAAGAGTCCATGAAAGGAAATTTCATGCAGACAAAGCATTAGAACAGCTGAGATGGAAGTCAGATACAGCAAGCAACTTTTAGTCAAGCCTAAGAAAATTATTGGAGAAAGGCAAATAAAGCTAATGTTGGATGACTAGGAATTACGAGTCAATGATTTTGGTAATGGCTAAAATGCATCTCAATAGTAGCGCACTTCTGCAATGAGCATCATGTAAAAATGATGCAAAGGTTCAAAGCATTAACAATACAACTAGTTACTTATGAAAAGAAAACAGAATTGCTTAAATTCCATAGTTGTGCAAAAAATGATGGAACACATGATAAGACTCGACAATAAATAAATCAGAATAGGAATGTTAAAAACAAATTCAAACTATGGAGCAGAAACATCCGGAAAAATATATGAAACTAGCCACCAGAAAATTGACAGCATTTATTAGATCACAAAGATTTTAGCATGTGATGGGGATCATAGACCAGAAAATTAAAAGAAAAAGAAACGCCAACAAAACAAACAAAATAAACCTCATCATTACCAAGAGTTAAAACAAAAAAAATGTTACAGTGCTTCAGCTATATGCAATTAGTATATTTCAAACTCACATCCATATCTGCACCGGCCTCTGTTTCTTCATCCGAATAATCTATAACATGGGGACCTTCATCACCATCAGAGTGATCAGATCCTTGATCTTTTAGTCCCTCATCCAACACCATACTATCACCTTCATCACCATTTGAGACTCCATCATCTGTATAATCTACAATCCAAGCTGCCTGAAAATGAAAAAGCAGACACTATTACATTTACAAAATGCCCTCATTGGGCAAGTAAATTTAGTAACAATACCCATTGACAAAAACCAGGGGAAAACCTGGTAGTCTGAGGTGCCACATGGCAACCTTCTCTTTTTAAGTTTTCGCCTCTTGTTATCTGCATCAGCATCATCCATCTCTGCTTCTGTCGGCCATGTCTAGATGGATAGCATATCATTATTAAGAAGAGAATACAACATAGCACTGGATAGAACACTTGCAACAGAAATTATAGTCAAATAGTGTGGCATTTTTGAATCAAACATTTTCAGTACCACCAATTTTGAAATTAACATATAAAATGCAGAAAAATACCATCACACCTGTTCTCCAGCAAGGGGGTCTGCTGCATTTTCAACAATTAAAGGTTCCTGCTTTTGTGGGTCAGGAATTAAAGTGCAAATAACCTGCATAATTTTCAAGGAAAACATGGACAATTAAATGATGATTAATTAATCAGCAGGTGAACATAAATATCAGATATAATAGTTAGAAGATATTTGCCCAATTAGAAGATAAAGCAAGAACATGTAAATAGATTTCCAAGAAAACAACTGCAAAATATTCAGAAAAGAAACTCCAGCAAGATGCAGACTGTGTGGATCATGTATGGCACTTTTGCATATAGTTTCCAAAATATATGCCAACCCATAATTTTATATTTCCTATAACCTTCTAAACCTGAAAAGTGCATGGATAACCTTAGGGCCAAACAACTAGCCATATTCATACAAATTCATATGGAAAACCATGATTATATGTCTAGATTGTTAGAAAAATCCTAAATGATTTACATGCTCTTATTTATTGGATTCTGTTCATTATACTCTATGCAACTTGGGCCCATCCACTAGCCATATTTATACAAACAACTGGGATATGTGAATTCTTTGTTTTTGTTAGGTCTTTTGGAATGGGAAAGTCAATTCAGAAGGAAGGAACCTCGGCATTTGTCAATCTGAATAGGCCGCCCTGCCACCACACATCGGGAAAGAAAATTAACTTCCAAATACACAGATCTGGACAAGTGTAGGACACTTTATATCAATTAAACAAGATTAATCTACACTGCAAAATTATAACGAAGATTGTTGGGATTCGCAGCGGAAGTTTCACGGATCGCCTTTGCGTCAAACAACACAAAAAACGAGAAGAAATACAAGATAAAAGGAAATAACAAGATAAGACAATGGGAGATCCACTATCAATAGATAAAGACTTTTACAAGAGTTTACAAGAAGGACTTTACTCTTTCTTACTCAACTAAACTCTTTCTCCAAGCCTCGGCAATGCCTCCACCTTCAGAGAGAATCTCCAAGAGAGTACCACGAGGAACCACCACGAGAGATCACCGAAAAGCACTAGAAAGACCCACACACGAGAGCCAACACTCTCTCTCTTTCTCTTCTCTCTATTCTCTCTATTCTTCTCTCTCTATTTCTCTTTAGTTCAATCTCAATACTACGCCACACGTAAGCCCTATATATTATAGTATATTTATAGACTCTTATTGGGCCTGAATTTTACACAATTACAACTCCTAATAATATAAATCTAAATCCAACTTTGGATTCCTACTTTAACTCAAACTCTAATTAGAGTTCAAGACATCTAAAACTCAACAATCTCCACATTGGTTTGAACTCGGGCGTGCCATCATCACGAATCGTCAGCCGTCATCTCTCATCCAGCCCCTGCCCCTGGGCTACTAGCTTATTCAGCTAATTTCAAGATGCGAACTCGAGCCAACCTCGAATTTATTCTTCATGCCTACAGTTTTGTACTTTTGGAAGTTTTTTTGGATGACCTGTGTCTGCTGTTGTAGTAAAAGTAATTTGAGGAGATATCAAATTACTCCGAGTATCATGCTTCCTCTTCACTACTGTAGCCATCGGAACTCCACCTGCAATGGTGTTTCCTATCAATCGATAAACATTGCCGCACTTCTCACCTTTCATCAGGATTCTAATACCACGTGTCACCTTCATGACTCCATTTTTCGCTGAATAATTACAGCCTTTTGAGTCCAGTACACCAAGTGAAATTAGATTCCTTCGCATCTTGGGGACATGCCTCACCCCAGTAAGAGTACGAATCGCTCCATCAAACATCTGGATTTTGACTGTTCCCACATCAACGATCTCACATGCTGAATTATCGCCCAACCAAACAGTACTTTTCTTCTTATTCTCCTCATAAGAAGTAAACCAATCTTTCCTGGAGCAAATATGATAAGAACTACCAGAATCTAAAACCCACTTTTCAGAAGTGTCGATTTCTGCGGATACTGCAAAAACATCTCCATCCGCACTATTATCAGAAGTATCATCCGCTATTGCCGTCGTCATATTGAAGGACTCTATCTTCCCACGTTCAGGGCAATACCGTCTAATATGGTCATACTTCTTACATGAATAGCATTGTACTTTCACCTTCAATTTTGATTTGGACCGTTGCTTGCCTTCTCCACGCTCTCTTAATTTTCCTCTTTCGTAAGCCACCAATCCTTCACCAAACTCCATATTAATGTTTGAGTTTCTTTTTCTTTCATTAGAAAGAAGACTAGTTGTCACATCTTCCATCTTGAGAGTTTCTTTAGCATAAAGAATTGTGGTCACAACATGATCGTACGAAGTAGGAAGAGACATCAAGAGAATCAGCGCCTTATCGTCCTCTTCAAACTTCACATCAACTTTCAGCAAATCATTGATAATCATATTGAAAGCATTTAGGTGATGTAATATAGTTGTACCTTCGCTCATACGCAGTCTGTACAACTGTTGTTTCAGATAGAACTTGTTCGTGAGGCTTTTTGACATGTACAACTTCTCGAGTTTTGTCCAGATGTCCATCGTCGTCTCTTCGTCAATGACATTGTACAAAACCTCATCAGTCAGGCTTAGAATAATTAAATTCAATGTCTTTTGATCTATCTCCTCCCAGTCTTCATTACTTATCTTGACCGATTTCTTTTCTTTTCCCTCTAACGTCTTTTGTAGATCTTGAAAAGTAAGAACCGCCTTCATCTTCTTTTGCCATAAGGCAAAATTTATCTTGCCGTCAAACTTATCCACCTCGAGTAAGGACTTTGCCATCTTGGTTGTTTGCTTCTAGGCTCTGATGCCAATTGTTGGGATTCGCAGTAGAAGTTTCACGGATCGCCTTTGCGTCAAATAACACAAGAAACGAGAAGTAATACAAGATAAAAGGAAATAACAAGATAAGATAACGGGAGATCCACTATCAATACATAAAGGCTTTTACAAGAGTTTATAAGAAGGATTTTACTCTTTCTTACTCAACTAAACTCTTTCTCCAAGTCTCGGCAACGCCTCCACCTTCAGAGAGAATCTCCAAGAGAGTACCACGAGGAACCATCACGAGAGATCACCGAAAAGCACTAGAAAGACCCACACACGAGAGCCAACACTCTCTCTCTTTCTCTTCTCTCTATTCTCTCTATTCCTCTCTTTCTATTTCTCTTTAGTTCAATCTCAATACTACGCCACACGTAAGCCCTATATATTATAGTATATTTATAGACTCTTATTGAGCCTGAGTTTTACACAATTACAACTCCTAATGATATAAATCTAAATCCAACTTTGGATTCCTACTTTAACTCAAACTCTAATTAGAGTTTAAGATATCTAAAACTCAACAGAAGATCACACTAACAGGGGCAGTTGTGTGTGAGAATAAACAGCTGAAAAATGATTAGATGCAAACCCATGAAGTTTAGCTCTATATGTTAATATATCAGGCAACACCTAATCAAAAGCAGCAATAATAATAATAATAATAATAATAATAATAATAATAATAATAATAATAGTAATAGTAATAATAACAATAATAATAATAATAAATTAAATTAAATTACATGTTACATTAAACATGATCAGCCTGAAAAGTAGGGTAGGCGGAAAATAAGATGGCCAGTTCCGAATAAAAGGGTAGCCAATACATAACAGAGTAGCACCAGGTTAAAAAGGAGGTACTAACCTTATCATCTGAGTCCATTTCACTGCAATATTTTCTATCATTGATAGGATATGGATCCTTTAGGATATCTATCTCGCCTAACTGAAAATCACCTGCTCCTGAAACATGGACCTGGTTTGGAGGAAGAATGTAAATATGGAAGAAAATTTAATTAATTAAGTAAAATACACTTGATGATAAAGGTTACCAGCTGATTCACAAAAAGGCTATGAGCACGCACATAGCCAGACAGAAGCAAAGTGCACTGTCCTGGATTGGCATAATCAGATTCCAAGCTAACCTGAAACAAGGGTTACCAGCAACTGAGCATGCATGCATGACAACTCTTATCTCACTAAGTAAAGCAATTCATTTATGATCTAGCAAGCAAGGCACAGCCCACATTGTTGAAACTTTATATTCTTGAAAGCTCAAAAACGCAAAATGGCGTTGGCTCTTGGTTTGCACTATAGAGTCCATAGCAATACCTTAAAAGTAATTTCATGACAGTAATGACAGAAAAAAACTAGTGAGTAGTGTCCAAGACCGAAGAGAGTCACTCAAGCAATAGCACATCAAGTTGAACGACATAGGTTAACTACATGTGCTAATTATTACATTTAGGCTATGCAATCAGTCAACTAAGCCAAAATTGTGGTGCAAAGGATGACCTGGACATTAAGAGCCTGTTTGGATACTTTGGAACCATAGGAATTGGGGTTGCATGCAACCCACTTCCAAGAAAAGTTCCTATGGTTGATGAGAATTCATTGATGATAGAGAGAAGCTTGCACGCAATTTCCCTTCCATAGGAAAAATAAAAGGAGGTTGGGCCTCTTTTTACTTTTCCTATGGAATCTCATGATTCTAAAGAAAATTGGGGTTCTCAAAAGTTGGTGACGAACACATAAGAAAAATTTTCTAAGAAGGAAAATTAGAATCCTTTGAACCCCCAATTCTTATGGAATTTGGGGGCATTCAAATGGGCCCTAAGGGATGCAATATCAAGCTATCAACCCTGTGTTAATTTAAGACCCTTAAGTAGTGTTAAAGCAAGCATGTGCAATACACATGGAAAAATAATTTTAAAATCATCAGAAGATTTTTACAAATAAATAAAGCCCAAGAACGATTAGCTTAAAATTAAAAACGCAACCTGACTTGTAATTTTTTATTAATTGAACCCTAGTTATACTACATTCGGTTGGACATGATCTAATCAACCATAAGTTTAACATAATTTTAATATTTAATCAACTATAAAAATATAAAGCCTGTCATGCATATAGCAAAAGATATATAATCACCCATCAACTATCCTCTTTTCTTGACTATTTTCTTTCGGTATTTCTTCAATTTCTAGAGATCTTCTCCCTCCTTTTCACTTAGTACCACAGTACGAATCTGATCTTCTTCAATGCAATAAAATACCCCAACCCCCAAAAAAGAGCCCTTTGTTCTGCAACAAAGTTCATCATGCCTCATGAATCCTTTCATTTGCACTAGATCAATTTTAGATTCAACATTGGGTTATCACGAGGACAAAATGGAAGCATATTAGAAGCAACTCCAGCTAAAAATAGGCTCTTACAGAGAAATTTAGTAAGAACAAACTAAATACACATACGATAAAAAAAGATCGCATGTCAAGAAGCACATCAACACAGAAAAGAGAACAATTGTGGTGAAAAAAATGCATTGCAACCAGCAAACATTACAGGAAGATTTGCTAGTTTCAACAAGTAGCAAGACAAATACCACAAGGTTCCTGCATCACACTGTTCATAAGGTCATGTTGCCAGTACTCAACTCCTTGCACCAGTTGATACATTATGATTAAATAATTACAGTCAGCTCATTTCAGGAGCATATTTTGATTTAATTATCCCAAGGCCATACCATAATGAAACTCAAACCACATGATTTCCAGAAAAATCATACAAAAATGAGTGTCTCCACATTGCTGCAATGTCATTCAAGTGTTTTCTTCATTTATTAGGAAAGAAAACCTTCCAGACCAACCCAAAAACATGCTAAAAAACAGAAAAGCTTAAAGAATTTAACTTATAATGAATATGGCTCGCTCACTTGAAAGGGAATCCATCTTCACATACCTCCTGAGACATAAGGTAAGATCGCTGATTACGCCAATGTGGAGCAGAAAGGTGCTGTTCCCTAAAGATCGACATAAACTACAACAGAAAATATAAAAAAAAATTTAACAATGATTCTAGCAATGAAATTATGCTATACAGCAAGCTTTCATGTGGTTTCAACAAAATCCAATTGTGAAATCATTTGAGAACATTACCTTATGCAGCTCCTCCCTAGTATCTGCTGGATAGAATTTGCAATCCTCTGGCAATTCACAAGAAAGGCAAGAAATGCTCATTTTCTTCAAATCTTGCGTCCTATTTGTATCACTGGGAAGGTCCTGCAGAGGAAAAGAAAATTTTGAAATCAGGAATGATTAACATGCAACATGCAAAAAATTACTCAGCAAAAATATGGCCAAAAACTTACCCGAATTAATACAGTAGTACTAGGTAATCCTATGGCTCTAAATACAGAAAGGCATTGGACTCCAAATGGATCAATTAAGCCAGTTTCCTCACATCCATCCATGAAAGAATTGGCCAAAACTACAAACAAAATCTGATCGGCAACCTATGTTTAACAAAGGCACTTTATTAGTCATGTTTTACAAGCAATCCAAGTATAGAACCATTCAGCATAAACATTTAATAAATTGTACCTTTGCCATTTCCATGCAAGAGAGTAGGTCCCCATGAGGCGCAGCCAAGATCTTCACATATAATGTCAAATTTTAGGAAAGAAAAACAAAAAAGGAATTGTTTGACCATCTAATAACACACAGTCCTGTAGTTTAAAAATGTAAAGTTCCTATTCAATAGAACAAGCATTTATACACAGGAACAGCTTCAATGTTGTTTGTTTTAATTAATCTATCTGCCTAAGCATGTGTCTTCTGCTAATGTCCATAAATTATCACTGATTCAAGCAACTATGCAGAGGAACATGTGTACATATATAATCTCAGAAGAATAAGCAGAGATATACCTAGCCTATACAGGAGTCATCATCCTTACAACAGACGATGGTATTCAGTTAGCAGAAAAGAGTAAGTAGAAAACATATTTTAAGATGCTTTACTTATACAATTATACAATCATAGTCAGATATTCGAGAACAAGGAACATTAGGATGAAAACAAAGAATTTCAATGGTTGTTAAGAAAAAATGACAAAGACGTTCATCACAAAGAAATTTATTACCCTAAAACTATATTGGGGGAGCCGAAAGAATGTCGAACCGGAATAATATAGTGAACTGAATACCAAACCATCCCAAAATCTTAAGTTCATGGGATATGGGCATTTTTTCACTATATATATTGGACCCTATCTATCCAATATCCGATATAGGACTAATTTATCACATCTGACATTATAACAATATCCCTCTTCGGGTATGATTTAACCACATCAATTTTAACACTCTTAATCAAGAACTCTTTTATTCGACTAGTTTCACCGTGTGACCCATACCAATGGGTTTTTGTCTCATTCTTTTGATTTTTTAAGAGAAACTAACATGCGACTCAATTCAGCCGCACCATCATGGTAATTTCGATTTTAAGAGTTTGCACAACTTCGAACCTGAAGCTCTGATACCATTTGTTGGGGGAACCGAAAGAGTGTCGAACCGGAATAATATAGTAAGTCAGATACTAAACCATCCCAAAAGCTTAAACTCATGAGATATAAGCCTTTTTTCACTATATATATTGGACCTTATCTATCCAATATCCGATGTGGGACTAATTTATCACACCTGACATTATAACAACCTCCCCCTTCATGTGTGATTTGACCACTTTAATTTTAACACTTTTAATCAAGAACTCTTTTATTTGACAAGTTCCATCGTGTGACCGATACCAAAAGGTTTTTGTCTCATTCTTTTAATTTTTTAAGAGAAACTAACATGCGATTCAATTCAGTCGCACCATCACGGTAATTTCGGTCTTAAGAGTTTGCACAGCTTCGAACCTGAAGCTCTGATACCATTTGTTGGGAAAGCCGAAAGAGTGTCGAACCGAAATAATATAGTGAGCCGGACACCAAACCATCCCAAAAGCTTAAACTCATGAGATATAAGCCTTTTTCACTATATATATTGGACCCTATCTATTCAATATCCGATATGGAACTAATTTATCACACCTGACATTATAACAATCTCCCCCTTCGGGTGTGATTTGACCACATCGGTGTTTTACATACTGCCACTTATGTCCATAAATTTGGAATCTATTACTCGCTTTTTTGATATTCATGTCACAACATTTGTACTCAAAACATTTCAGCAGAGATGGAAAAAATGTGCCAAAAAATTCACAACATAGAAATTCAACACTAAAAAAACAACAGGTATTTTACATACTTCTACTTATGTCCATAAGTTTGGCATCTATTGCTTGCTTTTATGGCAACAAATCTGATGGTATGCTTGAAAGTAAGAGCCCATTCATTTCTCTGACAAATTGAACCACTATATAGACTCACATGCTATGGGCTATATGAAGTACTTCTTGAATTTTCAATATATAAAACTGGCAGCCAGTCATGCGAAAAACAAAAAAAAAAAAAAAAAATAGAAACAAACAAATTACAAGAATACTAACTGTTGCTCTAAGCCTGTAAACAGGGAAAGCAACAGTGGTCAAACTACTGTCTGTCTCATCTCCTGATAATAGTGTCAGCAGGTCACTTGCTAGTGAGCTCAAGTTTACACATGTAGAAAGCCCAAAAAGAACCTGATAGCAACAAAATGGTAGATTGATCATTTTAAGAATAAAACCTTTCCAAGAAATTGAAAAGCAACAAATTATTTCAGAATTTAATTTAATGTTTCCTTTTACACAGTTGGAGAAGCATGTACAAAAGATGCTAGAAACTACATCCATGATTCAAAGCTGATGATTTGTGCTCACTCTGAAAAAACTTACAAGCAATCAAAAATATGCATAGAGCTAGAACAGTTAAATCAGACTGCACACTTGGAAGATTCACAAACAATTTAACACGAACTAGTTTAAACTCTCTGCAGCATAAATCATCCACATAGCCCAACACATCACCAGAAACTAATCAAGCTATCCAAACATCTCATGACTACAATAAGAAAATTAACCAAAAAATGGAAGAATGAACAGGCTTCACTGATTACAGTCAAAGTTGAAATGTAGCTTGAGTTATGGCTCAAAATAAATTTAAATAGTTATAACTTTTGAAATCATTTAAATAGTTAGACCAAACAAGTAATAAGAGCTCTAAATGGCTACCTCACACTGTCAAACTAATAAACTAAAGAACATTTTGAACTTGGTTCTAACATTTTCAACAAACTAAATCTGTAATATGAAGGCCTAAGACAATGCAGCATGAAGGAAAATAAGAAAAAGAAGAGATGAAGTCTTGTTCTGATTAAAAAACAATAAAAAATTGCTCTCCAAGTTTATTTGGTTGTCATGATGTCATAAAAGCACTTGACCCTGTGAGGATTCACTTGAGAAGATCTATAATAATCTTTTTTACAATTCTTTCAAATTTGCTTTGAATAGCTATTCTGAAAAAGATATGTTCAAATAACATATTACTTACTTTTTTACAGGCGAAAAATGAAAAACTTTCTGAATTGTTTGCTACCCATATAGTAAAAGCATGATATCAAGAAACTGATGAAAGAAGCACTTACTTTCCAACTCTCCTAGAACCTCTTTCCATCATGTTTTCAACAAAGGAATACATATACAGCAGTTGAATCATAGCAAAATGAGGTTGGTTTCGGCAGAGTTAAGATGGAATTGAAATTGAGGTGAAGATGGGAGAAGATTGTGATAGTACACACTAGAACTAGTGCTGGGGAATGCAGGATCAGAAGTCTTAGATAAAAAGGTACCACCAAATTGAACTTTTGATTTGTGATAAGAACGTGCAAAGGAAAATTTTGACTCAAGTAACTACTTGTCAGTAGGATAATAAACAACAGTACATTTACAGAGGCACATGCAGACTATTAAGTAGATATTTTAGGGGCCTTTCTATCTTACAATAGTACGAGGAGGGCTTGATGGTCCAGTTGCCATCCTTTTCTCCTTCAACATAGCGGCCCGCTTTTGGTTGCGAACATACAAAAATGTGGAAAAAAATAAGTTTGATGATGTGTCACATACACATAAAAATTGAGTACCATTCGTAAATTGTGAGACATGAAACACCAATTGTAAAATAAGATATCAAGGGATGTTTATGACTCATGAGGTGCCACTAAAGTCAGAATGCTTTACATGTAAAAACATCTAGCCTTTTCTTAAGCAAAGGAGATATCCAAAAATAAGAAACCAGACTATTCATCAACAAGCCCGAGATATAGACAATTTCAAATAGCTTTTGCCAAAGTTATTTGCGGTAAAATTCTCGAGTTGAAAATACCCAGCATTTCTAATAGTTTTCTAGCTACCCCAACTAGGAGAATGAGTCTGCGAACACCAAAGAACGTAGAGCATCTGCAACAAATCTCCAAAAAAACCAGCCCAACTAATCAAACAAGTCCAAGGGCAAATCCAGTGTATACAACAAAAGCAAATTACGCAATCATCAAATAGTTATTTTGAAAGCAAGGATATTTTTTCATCAAGCTGCAAACTTGCACGAATCCAATCCAAATTTGAGGCCCACCATCTGGCTCCGCTGGATGCGGGCGGCCCGGGAGTGGTTCCCGGCATTGCGGTGGTCCGATTTCGAAATCCGGTTCTTATCTGCAACCAAAGCAAACGCAACAAAGACGAATCAGAGCAAAACAACTGAGAGAAATAGCGAGAAACGGTGGACATCGCGATTGTTCACCTGCGGCAGAGGTTCTCTGCACCTGGCGTGAAGATTTGGATGCGAAGCGGCTCTTGTGAGCCTTGTTCACCTGGGAACGAGACCCTCCCATGAATCTCCCAGAATCCGAAGTCTTCTCCGGCCAAAACCCTAGGAAGAACCACAAGAGGAGCTCTGGGTTTAAAATGTACTTAAAAGTTTTTTGAAATCAGGCGCGGTATGGGTGGATTCCAAATTTAGAAAATGTAAAATTAAGAGAATTGGGTAATTTTGAAATTTTAAAAAAATAGAAAGAATTAAATAATTTCATTTGAATAAGTATTTTTTGTATGGAATTGAGATTTGATTAATACATAAATTTTAAAATTTCGTTGTTAGATTGATAAATAGAATTGATTAATTTTATTAATTTGTTTAATTTTTGTGTTTGGTTAGGGTGAAAATTGAAAATTAGTATATTACATAAAATAATAATTTATATGTAAATTAATACAAAAATATAATAAATTTAATATAAAATTTGGTAATTTAATTTTCACAATTAATAAAATTTTCTAATGAGTTGCACAAACGAAGAGTTATATAAATATATATTAACTAATTATTATTATTTAATATAATATTATTATTTTCATGTAAAATAATTTTTAATAAACAAAAAAAAGTTTCTTCTTGAAAATATTTTATTTGTAAATAATAAGAAAAGTATAATAATGTTATTATTAAATATATAAAAATAATTAAAAATAATAAATATTTTAAAAAGTCAAAAAATAGCAGGTTATATAAGTAAATTATAATCAATTATAGATTTATTTAATATAATTTTGTGATTATCTTGTCAAATAGTTTTTAATAAACATAGAAAATATATACTTATCTTTTGAAAATAATTTTTTTGTAAGTAATTTGAGAAACAAAATAATTTTAATTTTGAAAGTATTGAAATAATTAATTTTGAAATTATTGAAATAATTAATTTTGAAATTATTGAAATAATTTTAAAAATTAATAATATTTTACAAAAAGGCCCAAAAATGAATAGTTATATTATAAGAATTTAGTTTCACTATATATATATATATATCATAATAAATATTAAGATGATTTGTATCTACTATAAAGATAACTTAGTATATTAATAAAAAAGACATCTTAGTAGGTTAATACAAAAGACCACTTAGTAGATTAATACAAAAGATCGTTTAGTGGGTTAATACAAAAGACAATTTTAGTAGGTTAATACATAGTTTAACTTAGCAGGTTATTATAAAATATATAATTACATATTTATATCATCCATAAAGTCCTGAAGCCACTCAATTATGGCCTCATCATCCATACCATCGACAAATGTCATGTCATCAACCTTGTACTCATGTAAATGCCTATATATAAGTTTTAAAAAAGCAGTACTAAATCGTTCCCCCTTGAACCTCATCAAAGTTGGATACACGGCTTTCTTCCAAGAATCTTTTCCAGCTATTCAAATGACGCATGCAACATCACGCATGCCGATCATAAACTTTTCCATCATCATTTGATCAATATTTTTCCCCTTTCGTTTACATGACATCACCAAAAATGAAGGGCACTCTTAGGAGCACTGCAAAACCACAAGAGAATGTCAAGAACACCAGTTTTTTCTCATGCACACCAGTTAAAAACCACATCTTTACCGGATACTTCGACTTTAGCAACAATCAAGCATGTCAAGAACAAAAATAATGAACTGGTAGTAACAAAAGAACTCTAACCTTGATGTTGGTGAGGAGCATGGGAGACTTGAGCAAAGTCGAGGGGCTGAAGTCGCGGGAGATGGCGAGGCTTAGGATTCACGAGATCGGAAGCCTAGCCGAAGACATCGACTTGTACCTAGCTCTGGCGAGCGCCTGAACCCTAGAGCCCCATTTGTTTTGGGATCAGGATCAGGATTAGCTCATTTCAGAATTATTTTTTTCTTATAAAATTAATATTTATTATTTTATACTATTATTAAATTAAATTATTATAAAAAATTAAATAGTTTTTTGAGCTTTAAATTATTGAAGTCTTAATTTTGATAAAAAGATATTAGTTTACAAAAGTGATTTACTAGTCTTGACCTTAATCCCCAACCAAACAGCCCCTAGGATCTAGTGGGGGTCCCTCTCGATCAACTCCTCCTCCAATACAGCACCATTTCGAGGGTCGAGACCGTCGAATCAGAGCTCCGGTGGTCGGGAAATTGGTTTCGAATCTCCCGACAAAGTAGCGCTAGCATTAGGGAGTGGATCTTCCGACATTTGGAGAGAGAGGAAGATGACTTGAGAAGGGGAGTTGATACGAAGGCTCACTGTGGAAGGCACAAATTGAGCTCCTCTATGCTGATCGTACTCAATCACTGATAGAGATGCAGATCGAGCACAGGGCGAGGTCAAGCACGGTGCGCAAACGACCACGGGGCGCGGTCGAGCACGAAGACGAGCAAAAATGAGCTTTTTCGAAGGAAAAGCTCTCGCCCCCACGTGGGAAATCACTGGGAATTCAGCGATGG
This sequence comes from Trichopus zeylanicus subsp. travancoricus, assembly GCA_005019695.1. Classification (NCBI taxonomy): domain Eukaryota; kingdom Viridiplantae; phylum Streptophyta; class Magnoliopsida; order Dioscoreales; family Dioscoreaceae; genus Trichopus; species Trichopus zeylanicus. The sequence continues at coordinate 69,166 of RXID01016195.1, read as the reverse complement.
GACCCACACCAATTCCGGGGGAATTGGCATCTTCCCCACCAAAACGCAGGGAATTCAAAACCAGAATCCAGAGCTGTTGGGAATCAGCCGATTCCTTTGATTCCAGGATATAGAACAAACCAAACACAGTAATGCAGGGAATTGACTCTCAATTCCTTCAATTCTCTCGATTCTAGGTTTCAGAAATCGAACCAAACAACCCCTAATTAGACCGAAACCGGTGGCCTAGCGGATCAATAGAAAACAATAAGAAACTGTGTGGGTAAATTTTCAATGATTTGAATTTGGGTCTAATGTTTGATTATTCATAAAAATTTATAAAAAATTATTGAAATTAGCAATTCTAATAATTTCTAATTTTTAGTTTGAATTCCAAGCTGAAAAGAGTAAAATTTGTAATTTTGATCGAAATTATGTAGGATCTACCAATATATGAGAATAGTAACTCCCTTTTAAAATTAGGTGAAAAATTGAGAATTTCTTATCTAATTCTTTAGCATTCATTCCCATTACCTATCTTCTTCCCAATCATGTATTTTCTTCTCGTGAGCCATTTTCTTTCCCATCACACTACGGTGCACTTCTAGACAAAGTTCACTTGTCAATTGGTATCTCAAGATCCCATCTCTCTCGGCTCCCTGTCTCTAATCTCTAATATCTTATCTGCGATGATCCACTGTTGAAAATCCCCATTTTTGCTGAATATCACTGTAAACACACTCCTCATTAGCTCCTCTTTGAGCTCTAGTACTGAGCTTCAAGTACTATATCATACATTCCTATCAACTCCCCTCATCTCCAATCTTTAATCTTTAATTTGTGTTTATTCACTACTAGAATCACCATCCTCGCTAAAGATCACAGCAAACACCCTCCTTGTTAGCTCCTCTTCAAGCTTCAGTGTCGAGCTTTAGGCGCTACATCATATCCCTAGAATTCACCCTTTTTTCATGCTTCTGGATCTTGCAGTTTTGATGTAGGTCTTATGGTTTTGGAGCTTGTTTGAATGAGTTTAATGCCTAAGTATCCATTCCAATCTACTATAACAATGTTTTGATTCATGGGAAGACTCCTTTCACTGGATTTTGTTTGAAAATTTCTAGTCATCATGATTCTAGATTGCAAGGAACTCCTTATTTCCTGTTCTATTATTATTTATTGTATTATTTGCTTAGAAAAAACTCAAGATTTATCATGTTGGATGTTGTTTTAGGGTTTGTTCCCCATGCATGACTTGATGATGTAGAGCTTGGTTTCCATGGATGTTCATGTGTTTCTAGAATGAAAGTTTATAACATATTTACGAACACTTACAAGTAGTTCTAGGTCCTTAGTGTGATCTCAATTATTATTCTGAATAAATTAGGATATCCCCAAATATGTTGTGCTTCACACTTGTGCATAAAACATCTTAATTCATTGAGGGAACAATGAAGTTTTGGAGTCCTTGGCTTTTGTGCATGCAAGAAGCCTTATCTTTTTTCTCTTAATTCATCTTCTTGCTCATGGTATTTGTGTATTCTTTTTGTTAGGTACTTAGTTTTGTTTATGATTACCACCAAGTTATAGTTTCTTTTACATCTATGGAATTGATTTTGATTGGCCCAGGAGTTAGCAGAGACTCCGAGAAGCAACCTTAAATCACAAATTAAAATTTATTTTAATTTGAGTACGCTATCAGGTATTATAGGAATATTAACTTTCAATAAGCAAAAACCTCTATTATTAATTATCTCGACAATCATTAGAAACCTCTTAAAGTGAGAAAATCTAACTAATAAAGTAGAAACACAAAAGAAAAGAAAAAAATATTTGATTTATTTGAGAAATAGTATATGCCTTAAATAAGGATATATCCTCACTTTACAATAAATATCAATATGAAATTATGAAAAATATGATAATAATAAAAAAAGAAAAGATAAGGAGTAAGAAAGGGGCTTTGATACATGTTGTTGTCCCACTCCTGTGCACTAGACCATGAAATGTAGGTGTTAATCTCTTTAAATTTAAAGTATTCTGTAAGCCGTGGGATGTAGGTATTAATATTTTTAAGTTAAAGTATTTCATAGTCTATGGGACATAGCTGTTAACTTCTTTGATTTGAGATATTATGTAGTCCATAGGATATAAGTATTAACTTCTTTAATTTGAGGTATTCCATAGCTCATAGAGTGTAGATGTTAACTTCTTTGATTTGATGTATTTCATAACTTGTAGGGCCTAGGTGTCAACTTTTTTAATTTGAGGTATTAAATAGCTCATGGAGTATAAGTGTTAACTTCTTTGATTTGAGGTATTTCGTATAGGGCGTAGGTGTTGACTTTTTTGGATTTGAAGTATTCCATAACTCATAAGGTATAAGTGTTAACTTCTTTAAGTTTGAAGTATTTAATAGCCCATGAGATATAGGTCTTAACTTCTTTGATTCGAGGTATTCCATAATCCATAGAGTGTCAATGTTAGCCTCTTTGAGTATGAAGTATTACATAGTCTGTGGGGCATAGGTGTTAACATCTTAATTTGAGGTATTTCATAGTTCGTGGAGTGTAAGTGTTAACTTCTTTAATTTAGGATATTCCATAACCCATGGGGTGTAGATGCTAACTTCTTTAATTCAAGGTATTTTGTAACTCGTGAGGTGTAGATATTAACTTCTTTGATTTGAAGTATTATTATCCATTACTTGTGGAGCTAGATGAAGTCTTGGAGTGCTACCAGAAACTTTTACAGTGCACTTAGTAGGACTCAACTTGACCTTGTTTAGTTTAATATTCAAGACTCGACTTCACAAATTAATTGATTCAATTTGGTTTTCAAAAATTGATTCAATTGTGATTCACTAACTCTTTCCCAAAAGATAATGATATGTCTTAGTTTCATCTTCCCAGAACTTATGTAGAAATCAATCAGTAATTCCCTCATTGTGCCCATATCATTCTTCTTTGTCAACTTGAGCAATGAATCAATCATCTCAACCTTTGGTAATTGGGTTCACACTGATATCTTATAGCATGAAATTAGAAGTCACAGTCGTAAGTTGACTATTGCAGCCATGGAAAGAACATCGGATTGATTAGGAGAACCATGTAAAATATCCATTTCTAAAATGATTATTGAGATTTCGAAACCAAGGGTATTGACAGTGGATGTTCAATAATGAATTCAATCTACCAAGCTTTGTATTGATTTTCGAAAGAGTATTTGTCAAATACTGAGTATTGATCAGTAGTACCGATTTTAATTTGAGGCTGATTTGATTTAATTCGAGTTGAGTTATAGTCTCATTTTGGTTCAGATTTTAATTTGGCCAGACTAGATTTTGGTTCAAACTTAACTTGACCTAATCAAGATTTAGATTTGAGTCTAGATTAACTCAATTAAGGTTCATTTGAATTAGTTTTGATCCAATTAAAGTTGGTCTTAATCCAATTAGGGTTTAACTCAAACTTAAGTTAACCCAATTTAAGATTTGGTTTGAATTTTAGTCTAATTTTGAATTGACTTAATTTGAACCCGACTGGGATTGAGTTTGAACTAATTTGACTTGGACTAACTTAATTTGGATTTCAGTCCAATTCAGTTTAAGTTTTAGATCATTTATTTGATCAATTTAGATCCATTTGATGATTTAATTTTATTTATTTATTTATTTATTTATTAATTGATTCATGTTATTCAATTTGATTTGAGAGTCCTTAAATTATCATGATAACTTTGGATGAGTCCACAGGCTAGTCTTAGATGTGTAAGCTTGAGGGTTGACCTGATTTGCTAGCTCAAAAGCTACTTTAGAAGTACAAGTCTAAATGCTAACTTGATTTGTGAGCTCGAAAGTTGGCTTAGAAATGTGACCCTATGGGCTAGCTTGGTTCGCAAGCTTGAAAGTTGACTTAGAAGTGTGAGCCCAAAGGCTATCTTGGTTTGCAAGCTCTAAAGCTAACATAAAAGTGAGAGAATAAAGGCTGGCTTGGTTTACAAGCTTGAAAATTGACTTACAAGTGTAAGTCTGAGGGCTGATTTAATTCGCGAGCCTAAAGACTAGCTTAATGGGGAGTTCGAAGGTTGAAATAGGTGCAAGCCTAAAGGTTGCAAAGTAGCGAGCCCAAAGGCTGATATGGGTGCAAGTCCAAAGACTGACATAGGTGCGAACTCAAAGGCTAGTAAAGTGGTGAGCTCGAAAGTTGACATGGGTGTGAGCTTGAAGACAGGTGAAATGGCAATGCATGCAACATAGAAATGGAGGCCAAGTCCTTTTTTTTCTTTTTGTTGGTTGAATCCTCTGTTTTTTTTTCCCACAATTTTTTCTTTCTTTCTTTCCGAGCACCGAGCCTTCTCCCCTTTATCCCAAAGCCCAATCTAGCCATGACAACACGACACTCGATCCTAGTCGGACCTAGCCCTGAGTTGGTAGCAATTAGCAAGGATGTGGTTTAGGTCCCCGTCTGCTCCATTTCCCTGACCCTTCTTCTTTGTAGCAAGCAACTCAAGCGAGAGTCTCATGGTGGTGGAAGGCAACTCCAGAATCCAGCGAAGTTCATGGGAGGAAGCAGGGGAGCAGGCCAACCACGAGCTACTTAGGTCGGCGAGGGGGCGCTAGGGCTGATCCTAGTCAATGGAGATCTAAGGCTGGAGAGCCATGGGCCGAAGCGTGGTTGTGTAGGTGAAGGTGGAGAGATAGTGAGGGCACCTCTGGTAGGGCGATAAGGCGGTGGGCGAGGGGACTGAAGTCTGACAAATGTGAGGTTGATGGGGCTATGGCAGCTACCGCCATAGGGGGCCATAGGTAAGGCTAGTAGGTAGAGGCAAAGACCGACAGAGGCAAGGTTGGTGGGGCTTCGATGGCTCATGATGGGCGGAGTTCGTAGACGTGAAGAAGCATTGTTGGGTGCTTGGCGGTGCTCCAGCGATGGGAAGAGGCCAAGTTTTGACAATGGTCCAATAGGGAGCAGGGCAGAGTGGCTATGGTGAGACTATTCTTTCAGAGGATGATGGGAAGAAATAGGAAAAAGGTCAGTAACAAAAGAAAAGGGATAAAGAATCACCTTATTTTCCTCAATTCCGACTCTTAACAACCTTCCAATTCTCTAATTTCTCTCTCCTTTTTTTCTTTATAGTTTTCCTCAATTTATAAGTCTCAAGAAGATTCAAATTCAAATCTTTAATTGGTTATATTTGAAATTTATTAGACTGTGATTATTAATTGTGAGATCGAAATTGACCATCTGGGATAACGGAGACTTTATGAGTGATCTCAAATCACAAATTAAATATGAGTGATCTCAAATCACAAATTAAAATTTATTTTAATTTAAGGTGCGCTATTAGGTACTATAGGAACATTGACTTCTAACAGGTATAAATCCTTATTATTAATTACTCTGATAATTATCATGAATATTCTAAAATAAAAAACCTAATTAATAAAATAGAGACACAACAAAAAAATATTATTTGATTAATTTTAAGAAATGATACATAGCTTAAGTGAGGATATGTTCTTATTTTACAACGAATTTCAACATGAAATTATAGAAAATATGAAAGAAAGAAAAAGAGAGAAAAAGTGGAGAAGAAGCTTTGATACGTGCTACTGCCTTGCTCCTCTTATGCTGGACCACGTGATGTCTGATTTAGATTAACTTAGTCTTCAACAACTACTGATAGCATCGTCTGATAGGACATAAAAGGAAATTGAATAAGGTTGAAGTGTTTCCAATAACTTTGAGTATTGACGATAACTTCATTAGATGGTGTTATTAGCGGCTTGTCAGGATTGGCCTAAAGTATTTTTGATAGTTTTAAACTTTGTCATTAACTTCATAATTTGAAGTATTTTTATCGGTCAATATGGTGTCAATGATAACTTCGTTTGAGTTGGAGTGTTTCCATAAGCGAATAAAACGTTGGTGATAACTCCATTGACCTTGAGTATTTTTATAGCTAATAAAATATAGGCGATAACTTCTTTGATTTTTAAAATATTTTCATAACTAATAAGGCATAGGCTATAACTTTATTTGAAGTATTTTCATAACCAACAAGATGTAGGTGATAACTTCTTTAGTTTGGTGGCATCACCAATGGCTTATAGAGTTGGGTATAACTTTAAAAATTATATTATTAACTACTTTTAGGGTTAACTAGCTTGAAAGGATATGTCGTTAATGTCTTCTAGCATTAATTAGTTTAAGGGGTGCATCGCTAACTGCTCGGGGGTTGACTAGCTTGAGGAGCACATTGTCAACTACTTTTGGGATTAATTAGTTTGAGGAGCGCATTGTCAACTATCTCTGGGATTAACTAACTTTGAAATGTGACTAATGACTTCTAGTGTGTTGTTAGTTGACTTATTTAATTTGGTTGCATCACCAATGGCTTATAGAGTTGAGTATAACTTTAAAGTGTGACCGACAGCTTGAATCATGTTAGTAATTAACTTTTTTGAATAAGACATTGTGATTGATTGACTAAGCGAGTTCAAACCTACCTTAGTTTAGTTTGATTTAAAGTAATGTCAATATTTTTGGGTTGTCTTAGCTTGGAAGATGCATCGTCAATGGCTTTTGAGGTTGACTAATTTTGAAGTATAACTAATGAATTTGAGGGCATTGACAATTCACTTCTTTAGTTTAATAACTTATGGAGTTAGATATAACTTGAAGTATTACTAAAGATTTTTGTAGCATATTCAGCAAGACCTAGTTTGACCTTATTTAGTTTTATTTTAACTAATTCTGGTTTAGATTAGGGTGGTTACATCACCCTTTTTTTATAACCTTAAAGTATTGCTAAAGGTTCAGCACATCCAGTGAAACTCGGTTTGATCCAATTTAGGTTTGTTGGGGCTAATATAGTTCAGGTTCAAATTTGACTTCATTTATTTTGAGTCAAGTTTAACCTTATGTTGGACCTTTATCGAGTCTGGGTCTACATCTTGATGGACTTCAATTCAAGTTTAAGTCAATTTAGTTCAACTTGATTTCAATTTAGGCTTAACTTCTTGGTTTAACTTTGAATTTATCTTTTTAATTTGGACTTGATTTAACCCAGTTAGGGTTGATTTGAGCTTAGTTCAATTTAGATTAGATTTTAAATCAACCTATCTCGAGTCTGATTAGGGTTAAATATGAGTTTATTTGGTTTAAATTAACTCAATTTAAATTTTTGTTTAGTCTAGCTTAATTTGAGTTTTAATCTATTTGTTTGCCCAATTTAAGTTCATTTGAGTCAACTTAGTCTTTGTCCATTAGTTATGATTGAGTTGCTTTACATTAATCAATTTAATTTCAGGGTCTTTGGATATTTATGATAATTTTAGGTAGACTCATGATCTGGTCTTAAACATGCAAACCAGAAGATTGACTTAGTTTGCGAGCTCAAAAGCTAAATTAGATGTGCAAGCTCGAGGGCTGATTAGGTGTGAATCTAAGGTTCGCTAAGGTGAGAGCTTGAAGGCTCAAAGCCTAACTGAGGTGCAAGCTTGAAGGCTGGATAGGTGTGAGCCCGAAGGTTGACTTGAATGCGAGTCTGAAGGCTGACTTAGATGTGAACTTGAAAGTTGACTGAGTGTAAGTCCAAAAGTTGGATATGTGCGAGCCCGAAGACTAACTGGGTGTGAGTCCGAAGGTTGGCTGAGTGTGAGCTCGAAGGCTAGATAAGATGTGAGTCTGAACGTTAGCTTAGATGTAAACCTAAAGGTTGATTGAGTACGAGCTCAAAGATTGGCTTAGGCGCGAGCCCGAAGGCTAGCTAAGATATGAGCCGCAAGGCTCGTTGAGCATGAACTTGAAGGCTAACAAAGGCATGAGCCCGAAGGTTGGCTAAGATATGAGACCGAAGGTTGGCTGAATGAGAGCTCGAAAGTTGACTGAGTGTGAGCCCAAATATTGGCTAAGTGTGAGCCCGAAGGTTAGTTAGGGTGTGAACTCGAGGGCTGGCTTGGGATAACAAGGATTCACCATCTTTGAGAGACTACAAGTGATCGCGGCAATGTCAAGAATTTACCATCTTCAAGGGGCTGTGTGTGACTGCAATGATATCAAGAATTCGCTATTTTCAAGGGGCTACGGGTGGTTGCAGTATTGGTGAAATTTCGTCATCGCGGCAAAGATTGTGATGGTCACGATTTTGATGAAGTTTCACCAAAAATCGATATGAGAGAAGTCTTTTCTCCTTCTTTTTTTTGTGAATAAACTCTTTTTTTTCTTTTATTTTATTTTTGCCAAATTTTTCTTTAAATAAAAATTTATTTATTTATTTATTTTACTTCTCCTTCTTCTTTTTTCTTTTCCCACCCTTGCTCTCGTGCCTTTTCTTCCTCTCACTTGGCCATGGCAGCTAAGGTACACGGGGCATCCAGAATACACCGATGTAGCATGAACCTTTGGCTGCTTCTTAACCCTGGGGAGATCATGCATCTCAATGTCTGCCAGCATGTTGAGGGTCGCTTGGTTGATTTCGATGTAGTCGGTCTTGATGGCAGACTTGTCAGGGATGAAATTCATGCCGCGCTCATGCCCCTCCTCCTGGAGCTTGAGTGAGATGCCGCACATAGGACCGCGTTGGATCCAACGTATTAGGTGCGTGGAGAAGTCGACGATCTTGTTTTGAAGGCACTTAGAGGGGATGATGGCAACTTCCTATAGGACCTCCTTGTTGGTGTGGAAGTCGAGGGTTATGCGCGACTTCCTTCTTCATGCTCGACATTCAGTCTTTTAGTTTGTGGTCTCTAATCTTTGATGCCCTTTTCTTTGGTCTCCTAACAATAATATCTATTTTTTTAATCTCTCCTCCATTTTTTTCATTTCTGATTATTTTTTTCAAGTCAACAAGTTTATGTAGGATTCAAATAGATGAAGTTAGACCGGAAATGATCTCCTTTTGTTTAAGTTTTTGAATAATGGATATGATTGTACATGGATATGACTTATCTAGAGTTTGGATGAGTTTATAAAGAGATATAGATAATTCTGTTTATTATATATGATGATAATTTGAAAATCATACTCATCTTGGACACTAAAATTATAGAGGAGTTATTTTTATTTTTTTAGAAAATTATATTAAATTGTAATTTTATAATTTTTAGGAGGTTTTTTTTTGTAAAAAGGACTTATTTATAAATTTTTGAAACTTCCAAGATTTTTTAAAAATAAAATTTAAACTTATTCATAAATAAAAATTTTTGAGAGACTTATTTACAAAAAGTAAAAACTTTATGGGTTTATTTGTAAATATAAAATTTTGAAAAAGTTTATTTACAAATCCTATATTTTATAAGGATCAAATTATAATTATCAAACTTTTGAGGGATTTACTTGTAAACTCTAAATCTTTTTGAGACTGATTTATAATTTTAAAATTTTATTGGACCTTTCTACAAAATTCTTATTTCAAGGACCTATTTATAAAAAAAATCCAACTAATGACCCATTTATAAAAATTTATTCAGTATAGAAATCTATTTATAAAATTTTTGTATTTTATCATTTTGGCCTAGATTTTAGATAAATTTTGGGCTTAATTCTGGTTTAAATATATACACACTCAGACCATTTAGATTAGGTCTAACTCGAGCCTAAATTGTTCAATGATTGAGTTTCGAATTGAGCTTCAACTTTGGTTAAAATCGAATGTGATTTAAGTCTGACTAATTTTCATATTTGTACTATAATTTAGCGGCATAGAAGTCTCAATTTTAATCAAATTCTAATTAAATTTGATTGTGCTAAAAATTACCTCAAATAGTAACTAAATTGGGTTTTCATATTTTGTGATTCACCTGTAATTCCATTAATTGAGATTTGTTTCATAATAAAAAATTCAAAATTTGTACCTGGATGTTCAATTTTCAAGAGGTATTTGCAAATTATTTTCAAAAAATTTGGATCAAATCATAAATTCATAGATTTTAGTGGTCTTTTAGCAAAAAAACCTATTTATAAAATTTTAAAATTTTCAGAATTCTTTTTGAATCAATTTTGGACTTGTTTGTAAAAAAGCTTTTAGAGGGTTTATTTGTAAAAATTACAAAATTTTGAGACTTATTTCTAAATATAAAATTTTGATGAATTTATTCGTAAATCCTAGGTTTTTTAGGGATTGATTTAAAATTTTAGAACTTATAGAAATTTTTTTCATAAAATTTCTATCTTAGAGATTTATTCGTAAGAAAAGTCTTGTTAGAGATCCATTTGTAAAAAATATTTAGTCTAGAGACCTATTTGTAAAAATTTTATGTATTTCATTTTGGTTCAAATATTTAATGAATTTGGGGCCCAATTTTGGTCCAAATATTCAGTCCACTTAGCTAACTTTAGTTTGAACTCCAATTTCTCGATAATTCGAGTCCAAATTGAATTCAATTTTTGATTAAATTTGACTGTGATTTAAATCCAACTGAGACCCACATTCAAATTATAATTTAGTGATATTTAAGTTTATGTATAGACTAAATTTTGATTAAATCTAGCCTTAGCTAAAATCAACTCATTCCTTTACATTCACTTTGCGAGTTTTCTCAATGAGGGGAGTGAATGTGAATAATTTTCAAATGTCTGGTCCCTGTGTAAACGTTATGAGAATTGATTATATTTGTCATATGAGAATAAATTTGATCTATCATGTCAAAGCAAGCTTGATCACTGTACAAAATGGACTTAACTTGTCATATTAAGTGGACTTGAGTTGTCACAAGGAGCGAGTTTGAGTTGCCACCAAGGGTGAACTTGAGTTATCACAAGAAGTGGACTTGCGTTACCATAAGAGTATACTTGAGTTACCACCAAAGGTGAACTTGAGTTGCCATAAAAAAGTGAACTTAAGTTGCTATTAGGGGGGAGATTATTATCCTATGTCATTTTGATGATGATCAAACCATATATTTGATGATTATTTGAGCACATGTAGCTTGTTGCCAAGCCGAGTTTCAAATGAAGATCAAGTTCATTCAAAAGTCTTAAGTATGGATGAACATAAAGATAATATTAAAGATGAGGTATAATGGTGGATCAATGGACAAAACTTGAAAATTGAAGATGGCTTAAAGAAGGCTCAAGATGTCAAAGTTGGCTCACTAGGTTTAGAATTTTAATTTTTTATTTGAGTCGAAGATATATTTTTTGAATACCTAACTTAGAGTTTTGACTAACACTTAACCCATCTTGAAATGCCTTCATCGGCTTATTATTGATCCATGGTAAGCTTGCGATGATGTCAAAAATGAATTTTAAAGTTGCAACAAAATAAAAGTTATTCTATATGCAATCTTCGGATGTCTAAACTGGACTGTTCGGACATCTGGACATAGCAGAAATAACTCTCTAAGTTACTGATTATTTCGAACGCCTAAACCCAAGGTTTGGATGCTCGAAGTTTGGAAGCTGTAACTTTTGAGAAAATTTATGCTCAGGGTTTGGTCGCCCGAAACCTTGTTCGGGCATTCGAACCTTGTGATTGGGTGCTCAAATCTGTGACATCAACTTCAATGGCTAGTAAAATTAAACTGTTGGGAGGCTTCGAACATCTGATCAAGTACGATTCGGATGTCCAAACTCGATAGAGCTTAACATGTAACGACTAGTCTCTCACCAAAGGATATATAAGCACTTGAAGCTTGTTTAGTTGAGAATTTTTTACATCTCTGATTATTTTTGAGAGAAAGAAACAAGCTTTCCCATGCCTCTGGCCTCCTATTTACTCTAAATTTTGATATTCAATTTTCATATCTTCTTACCCTTGTACTTATTTTGAGAGGCTATTGTAGAGAGGTAATTTGTACTTCATTTTTATCCTTTCCACTAGTAGATTACTCCAAGGGAGTTTGGAGTGTTTGAGAGATCAAATCTTTGGCATAGAAGTCGACCCTTGTTGGTTAGAGTAAGAGTTATATAGGCATGACTTTACCCGAAGGAAGTGACATTCCAGTTTGGAGTTTGGCGTAAAGGCTTGGTTTTACCTCAAGAAGCAACCACTCTAGTGGAGAGTTAAATTTCTCAAAACTGAGGCAAGAGTCGTAGAGTAGGTACGGTTGATCACTGAACTACATAAAAATTATAGGGCAATTTTCTCTTTATCTATTTATTTTATTAGATTCGTGATTTAATTTCTTGCTTGTGAACTTGCGACTTTATTTTTTGGCTGTGAATTGGTTTTGATTGTAAAAATTATCATTATTCTTATTAAACCTAATTCACCTCTCTCTTAGGTTACTATATTTGCTTTCAAACTTGATTTGTCATGGGGTCGTGGACTTGACTACCACATCAAATAGATAAGGTCTTGTGTCTATATTTTGCTTTGAAAAACATGGAGTGTATATTTGATCAAACATTTCTTTTTTAAGAAAGTCAAATATTCTATTATAGACAAAACATAGACACTTTTATTTTATTATTACTACCCTTGGAGGCTTAAACATAATATCTTTTGAAGAATTAGATGTTAATTGGTGGCATAGATCTTTCCTCTTTGTTATCAATAAATTAATAAGATCCTCCTTCAAACACCTTTTGATGATATAAGGAGCTTCCTAATTAGGCTCCAATTTACCTTTCTTATTTCGATTTGGAATTATAGATCTCCTTAGAACCAAAATCATTTCTCTCTTCTAGAAGGATTTGAACTGGGTCATCTTGTTGTAGGCTCTAGATATTTTTGCTCAATACATTTTCAGGTTTTGTTGAGTTGCAAGCCTAGCTTTATCCAAGGAATCTAACTCATCAAGGTGGAGATGAATATTATCTTCTTGGTGATTTCTTCTTGTAATGTAATCCTTAAAGAGGAAATTTGTACTTCCAGTGATAAGATTGCCTTAGTACCAAATATTCATGTATATAGTGTTGATTGAGTAAGGATTCGATATGTGGTACAATAAGTCCATAGTGCTTCAAAAAGTGTTTGGTGCTAGTCTCTCTTGTTTGTGCCAATGACTTTCTTCAATATCTTGAAGAGGGCCTTATTAAATACCTCAGCAAGGTCATTTACCCTTGCATTATAAATGAATTAGTATTTCCAATCTATCTTGTGATGATATGTGAATTATTCTACCTTAAAGCTTTTGAAGGATGGTCCATTAGTAAAAATCATCCTTCAAGGAATGCTAAATCGGTACATGATAGTTTTTGAAAGAAGCCGTTAACAGTATTTGGTTTTATCTCTTTTAATAGAATCACCTCCACCCATCGAGAGAGATAATCGATTGTCATCAACATAAAATGATTACCTTTATAAGAAGACAACTTAATTGGACCAATAATATTCGCATCCCATACTTTGAACGACCATGAGGATATTGTCACATGTAGAGAATTTGGGTGTTAATGGGTGAAGTCACCGTGAATTTGACATAGGTGATATTTTCTCACATATTTAATATAATCTCTTACCATTGTGGGCTAATAGTAACTCATACGTCTGATTTTCATCATTATTTTCAAGCCTGATTGATGAGCTCTATGAACCCCAATGTGTATCTTGTACATGACCTCTTTACCTTTTTTGTCTAAGAGATAGGATAGAAGTAGTTGGTCAAAGGATGTCTTGTTAAGGGTATTGTTAATCAGTAGGAAGTGCATAGCACTTTTTCTAAATTGCATCCGTGTTGATTTATCTTCTAAGAGTTCTGAACCTTTGTGATAGCTGGTGAATTGTATTCTCTAATATATGGTCCTTTTTATTAGTTTAGATTTAATTTTCTCATGTTTGATACTGAAAACCTAATTTATCATTTGTTTACAACAGATTGTGATTAGAATTTCTCCTTAATCAGGGCTATCAGTACTTTGGCTAATTTGGCTAAGAAAATAGCTTCCGCATTAATGGATCTAGAAATCTTAGTTATTTGAACATGTGAAACTTGTCCCATGAGTTCTTGAGCTTTCTCATGGTATTTTAGTAGCTCGGATTTGTAGACTTTATATTTACCTTTTACTTGATTGATGACCAATTATGAATCATCAAATACTTGTAGGCGTGATATCCCCATATTGAGTACCATTTTCAGCTCTATAATTAGGACCTCATACTCAGACTCATTGTTTGTGCACGATTTTGAAAGAGAGTAAAAGTATCATAAAATGACCCAATCAAGAGTGACAAATATGAGTCCAATATTTGCTTTGATTTGTGAAAGCTTAGGCTTGATTCTTGGTCTAATGGATGATGTTCCATCAAAATATAACTTCCAATAGGGTCTTCCTTTTTTGACAAGGAAGATTTCTTTGTCAGGGAGTTTGCAATTCAATGAAAAGTCATCTGACACTAGGGGAGTTGTGAGAAAATCAACGAGGGCTTGCCCTTTAATTGTCTTTTAGGGAGTGAACTTGATATCATATTCCATAAGTATTAAAGCCCACTTTGTTAGCCTTTCAGTGAGTGCGAGTCTGGTCATAAAGTATTTTATAGGAACAACTTTTAATATTAGAATAATATAATGAGAGAGCAAATAATGTCTAAGCTTCTTGACAGTGAATATTAGTGCTAGACAATACTTATCAATAGGAGAGTTGCTTTCTATCGCCACTAGCATTCTATTCAAATAGTAGAGTGCATTTTTCTTGCCTTTTTTATTATTCTGGATGAGAAGTACCCCTAGAAACTCTTCCATTGCGGTTTTGTAGAGGATCAAAGGTCTTCCAAAAGCAAGTGCTACCAAGACTGGTGGCTTTAGGAGATATTACTTAATTTCTACACAGGCACATTGGCATTCCTGATCCAAAATGAATGGAGTATTCTTTTTTATCAATTTGAAGAAGGGTTTACATTTTTTGGAGAGGTTTAAAATGAATCTGCTTATGTATACGAGTTGGCCTTGGAATGATCTCAACTATTTCAAGTTGTTAGATAGTGACATGTTCAAAATAATTTTGATCTTAGAAGGATTGATTTTAATCCCTTGGTATCTAGCAATGAAACTAAGAAATTTTCCTGATGATACCCTAAAGGCACATTTCATAGGGTTCATTTTTAGATCATATTTTCTAAGGTAGTCGAAAACCACTCTTAGATCTTGGACATGCTTATCCTTGGACTTAGTTTTGACCACTAAATCATCTAGTTAGTATTCGACCTGTTGGTGTATGAGGTCATTAAAAATTTAGGTCATGCCCTTTAATAAGTGGCACCCATATTTTTTAGTCCGAGGGGCATCACTTTGTAGTAGTAAATGCCTATTGGCATTCAAAATATCATATATTTTTCATCATTGGGATCCATCTTGATCTGATTATACTCTAAGAAACTCTCCATAAAGCAAAATATTTTGAAATCAACCATAGTATCAACCATAATTTCTATTATTGGTAGCGAAAGTTATCCTTGGAGGATGCTTTGTTCAAATCTCTATAGTCCATACAGATGCAGATTTGGCCATTCTTTTTCTTAACTAGTACAATGCCTGCTACCCAATTTGAATATTTTTCTTCTCTGATGAAGTCTATTTTGATTAATTTCTTTGTTTCTTCTATCACCTTTTGTCCAGGTCAAGTTTCATCTTCTTAGGTGTTTGTTTGATGAATGAAAATTCAGGATTAATAGCTAGTTTGTGGACTATAACTTTAGGATCTATTCCATGTATTTTCTTATAGCTCCATATAAAACAATCAATGTACTCTTGGAGCACTTCCTTGAGTTGGAGGCTTGGCTTTCCTCTAAGAGTTGTGTGCTAATAAAGATTAGCTTAGAGTCCTCCTTTGAGCCTAAGTTGATTTCCATTCATTGACTGTGACTTGCCCCCCTTCTTTAAGCTCTGGTGGAGCTTCTTTTAGTTGAGAATCATTTCTTCACCAAGTGGTTCATCATATTAAGTGAGATTTGGCAAAGGTTAGTCTAAGGCTACTTTAGTTGCATCATGCTCCCTTTCTTTTGGTCTTAATGGAATTTTGCCGAGGATGTCATCTTATTTTGATGGCTAGGGAGTCATGATTATCTCAGTGCATGTGTTAGATGGTGTTATTGCTATTTGGTCATCTGAATATCAGACAGAGGTTGAATAGTGATCATGAGGTATGTGTGGACATTTGGAGCAATATAGCCCAATTTTTTGGTGTTTTGTTCCTTCTTCCAGAGATGTAAGCATGCCCTAGAGGTGACTCCAATATATTCTTAAAGAAATGACTCTCTTTTTTTGTTTGTGAATGTTGATAACCAAACTTCTTGATTATTTGATGAAGCTGGTTTGAAAAGTATTTAGATATGATTACTAGCTGATAGTTCTCATTATCTTTTGGATCCTCAGTTTCTAAAATTTTGTGTATGCTTACGGCATAAGGGATTGCATTGTAAAATAATATCTTCTTTTCTCCCTTATGCCATAGTGGAATGTAGAAGGCTATTAATTCTTCCACGAAATTAATACTTAGCTCATCTAATGGTTTCAATAAATCTGCTAAGACTTTTATAATGAGGAGAGTATTTTCTGTTTGACCTTTATTGTTATCCTTATTAGAAGAATAGACACCTAGGTAGGGTAGTGGGGTTTCTATGTCTAATGAGTCTACGTCACTCCCCAAATGAAGAGGAGCAAAGATTAGACTGGCAATATTCTTTTTTACTTAAACCGATGGAAGCATATTATTTATCAGTGCGAAATCTTTGATAATATTTCGCATCATCATAATATACTTTGTGAATATCAAAAGGATGTATATTTCCTTCGATTTGGCATTCTTCACCATCTCCAAAATACTTGAAGCATTGATGCATAGTTGATGACACCACTTTATTTTTACATAACTGTGGTCTCCCTAATAATGCTTTGTATAATGCTTGGTATCAATCATATAAAATTTAGCATTACTCATTAGTTCGCCCACCTTTAGATGAGGTGATAGCTCCTATAGCTCTTTGACTATTTTAATTAACCCCTTGGATGGTTATGACCTTAGATGATAGATGACAGACGCCCCAAGTTAGAGCTCTTAGAGCATGAAGAGTCATTAAATTGATCGAAGAGCCTAGGTCGATAAGGACATGACTTTTTTTGATCCTATTACTATCCCCTATAATATATAATGATCTATTATGGTCTGTCATTCTTGGTAGGAGGTCATCATTTATGAAAGTGATGATAAGAGTCTGACGCACATACAAAGATTCCCTCATCTTTTCTTTAGCGAAGTGTGCTTGATATTCAGCTAGATTTAGCAAGACGTGCACCAATGTATTTCTAAGTTTTGTGACATTATTAGAGCATTAAATATGCTTAACATGGCAGGAATCTTTTTTAGATGTACCACTATGTTGTATTCCACCTTTCTAGGTATAGGTTCAACTTGCGAGGGCTTGATGTCTTCATACCTGAATTTTCTTTTCCTTATTTTTGGAGATGTTCTTGTCCCGAGGCATTAGAGCTTGTTTTGGAGGTAGCATCTTTCCACCTTGGAGTTGTATCTGATTCATATTTCTTAGTTAAATCTTAGACTCTTGAGACTAACAAGGTTTATCTTTAGAATCACTACTAAGACTAAACATGTGGCAGGAGGCAATGGGTCTCTGTTGTCTGTTGTTAGTCCCCTGGATATTTTTGGAGGGTGTGACTTGTTGATAGTTGTCCCACTCAATATCAAAATTAGGCACATGAGTCTTCCATATAAAGATATTTTTAGAGACTCTTTAGATGAACCCTTTTATTTTGTTAGCAGCCATGACTTTCTTCAAAACTTTGTACTTAAGATATTTCTTCCGTAAATATTCAGATTGGCTTAACATGGGAGTCAAATGAGCTTTAGCATTAGCTTATTTAATCCTCTTCTAGAATGCTTGCTTCTTCTTCTGGCTCTTAATGGTATAGGACCTCCTGAAGTAGTTATAGAGTTTTTTCAACTAGAACATAAAGTCATATTTATCGTCAACACCTCGTATGCATAATTTTTCTAAAGTTGATAAGAGTATATCCTTTCATAGTTTCTAGAATTGGGACCTCAGAAAACCTAATGGTTGAGCATTTATTGCTAGATTGCTTGATGGAGGTTGGGATAGTTACTTGTTAGTGTCCATTTTAGATGCATGAGTTACCATGCGACATGAGGTAAAGGATTTGGCTAATTGTCTTTGAAAACACCTAGTATTCTTGACCTATTTTTGGAGTAGGTGGCACAAGTGATCATTTTGATCTCAAGGAGTGTTGGTACGTGATTTTTTGTGACCACTGTAGGGTTTTTGATATGGTTTTGCCTTTTCTATTATCATACTTTCTACCCTCTCAACTTCATTGTGAAATGGTCATACCTAACATGCTCTCTATATGGGCAGCCATAGCCTATATGTATTTAGTTAGCACTTGCATTTACCCCCTAATATATCTCATATTAGTTATGGTCAGCTCCTTCACAATATCTAGCTATAGTTTCATCATGTCATAATCACATTCATGAGCAAACTACTCTTTGATATAGTCACCTTGGATATAACTCTCGGAAAGGGCTAGTGGGATCTTTTATTTCATTAGTAATATCTCTGACAAATCGATTCACTTTTTCTTGCCTTGCATTTTGAATTTGGTCATTATTTAAACAACAAGACAGTGATTAGCTTCGTTGTAAACCTTCGATAGTAAATATGACAATGCAGTTGCCACTGGAAATTCACTTTCTCCACTTCCAACATCAAGATCTTTTGGCAAAGCTCTGAATTCATTAAGAAGAAACTTGTTGAGAGTTGGCTTTTTTATCCTTGTTTGTATTCTTTCATAACATTGATATATTCCTGGATGGTTATCTTCTTGACATTGTATACATCCAATTAAAGTAGTTTCTTTTTCTTGTTCATGTTCTTCTTCTTCTTCTTGATATTCTGAGTAGGTGGGAAAAATTATTTTGATGAGCCTTTTCTTATCATCATTTTAAGATTTTTTGGGTTCTTGGTTGTCTTCTTTATTAGTTTTCTCAACCTCGTAGAGATATAGATCTCCCACAGGTGGTCTTGTTTGGGTATATGCCATGCTTTCTCCCTAAAAAGAGTCCTATGAGTGGCTCATATGTCTCAAGCATAGTAATGTCATTGATGTTTCGTCGGTGTTTTACATAATGTTGACTTCAAGAGAGTTAGTTTCCCCTCTTGCAACTACTTTATAAGCCAATTTTGAATACAAAGTAGTCTTTAATGGTATAATCCAAGATTCTATGGTAAGAATAGTAGTTTAGGTGATCCTTTTTATTGGCCTTGTTTGACCTTCTAGATTTTGGCAATTGTATGCCTAGTTTAAAGCATCTTGGAATATTTTTGCCTACCCTTTTTTTTGAAAGAATATATTTTTTGAGTCTTTGTTGGAGATCATTTGATAGTTGCACTTCTCCATCCACTCCAAGAGCTGGCAATTTTTGAGCATTGCCCCTGTTCACAATGGGATCTGTAGGCTTCTTCTGTTCAATTGTTGTAAGTGCAATCCTCACATTCTTGGAAGACTCCCTATGTTTTACCTTATATTTCTCTAGTTTGAAATTTTATGAACTAGGTAAAGCTAGTGGGCCAATACTTTTTACCTTCTTAACTTGCATAATGAGGTCTTAGAAGATGTGGATGGAGAAAACAATTAGGTAGAGTACCATCTACTTTCCCTTTATATTGCCAAGAACTAGATTTATCGCTTCAAATTGGCTCATGCATTATTCACATTTAATATTGAGATTTCTCTACTATATGATATAGTCCAAGATCGATTCATTATCGTGCTTCGATATTGAGATAAGGTCTACAATGGTCATCTTGTCACTAATCCCTCTGAATATAATTCGAAAAGCCTCCTTCATTTATGCCCAAGTTTGTATAGATTTTTATTGTAAATTGATATACCACTCAAATGCTACTCCGTTTAAGTTTGCTGAGAACTGACAGAGTGACAATGAGGGGTTATTATTTGAATCTCTACACAAAATCACAAAATGGGCTATATGTTATTCAGAATTGCCTATGCCATTAAATAGTTTGAAGTTGGACACCTTATAGCCTCTAGATTTTGGCATTCGATCATGATGACTAGGGTATGGCTTATCAGCATTATTCATCTTGCTAGTTTCACTTCCCTGTCTCAGTTATATAGCCACTATTTATTGTACTTGTTGTTATATATATGTTGATAGTTTCATGTTTTCAGAGATCTCTGAAATTAGTAATTGGGTATTCCTTGCTGATGGAGGAGGTGCTTGTGAAGGGTCACATTTTCGTGGATCTCATTTATAGAAGATGCATCTTTTGTCACCTCTATGACTTAAGATGGCTGTCAAGATCGTTCCAATTTTTCAAACTTTGACTCATTAATAGCATCATCTCTACCAATTCTATGACCTTATTTTGGCTTTATCTTTATCTTTTCTTTATTGTCTCAATTGCTCTTGTAGTATTTCTATAGTCACTTCTTGATTGGAGTTTTCAATTATGACTAAGGCTTTTATTAGAAAATGATGATCCATGTCTTAAAAATCAGGTCTGGGTTTTAGGTGGAGGTTAATTTCTCCCATCAGTAGGGTTGTTTCATTCAAAAGCTTACTCATAAAGTAGGTTGCCACACCTTCTCTTTGATGTAGTATCAAGGATTGACTCACAAGAGCCCTTTCCTCTTGAATTTCTTTATTTGTAAGCCTTACTTGCATAGCTTTCCTTTGACATTTGGCCAGTTGGGGTGTGGTCTCATAGTCCCTCCCTGAGTCATGATGAGAAATGACTCTGACAATATGAGTGGTTTCTTTTGGTGAGTCTCCATGCTAGGTTACAGCCTTATGGTAGCTCTTGATTTTTTGTTTGGTGATTCGCACTTTTGCCATAGTCTTAAGATAAGACTACATCCTTGTGATTTATTTTTACCATTCTCTAAATTGCTTAGTGGAGAATCTTTTCCTTTTCTTGTAATGGTTAGGATGAGCTCTTCTTCATCTATGCACATGCCCGAACTTGCTTTTGATTGCCCCCTCTCCGGAGTTGGGTGAAGGTGTTTAAAGACCGAGCTTCATTTTGGGTCTAGTCTCTAAAAGACTGGGGTGAGTTTGGTTTGAGATCAAGATTAGAATTATCCTATCCTGACCAACCTACCATCCAAACACCAAAAAGATAGTTAGACTATCTTTACATTACTTTAAAATAAATTACCATACTACCCTTATATTTATTCATTCAAACTTTAATAAATAATATATCTAAAGGCATAAAGGTCTAAAAAAATTAAACCTTTCACTAGCCAGACTAGCATCCAAACATCAAAAATTTGACCAGACTATCTTTTTATATTTTAGTCTTGATCTTGAGCTTGAGCTTGACCTTGATCTCAAACCAAATGGTGCCTTGATATCCTTGCTGTCCAAGCTCAGCTTCTAGGTCTTCATCAGATTGACCTTTCTCATTTGGAATGCTAACATTGGGCCTCTTTTCTCTTGATAGAAGGTGAGAAGCAAGCTTGTCTTGCATGACAATAATAGTGGTTGGTGTAGTTGTAAGTGCTCGTTTGAACTGGACGGCCTCGAAGATGGTCTCAAACTCGATGTGAACTTTAGTTGCTTTCCTGGCAACCATAGATTGAAGTAGACATACAGCAGATCTTGCACCTAAGATGATACTGTACTTTGGAATGGAGATGTTCTTTGTTGATACCATTTAATGATTTCTTTTATAAAGGAGAATACAATTAATCAGTCTTTAATTATAATTCTACCTTATTAATATCTCTATCACATTAGTTAGATTTCTACACTTAGAGAAGAAGCCAAGTCCCACCGAGTATATCAGAATTTGTGGGATCAATTGTGGTTGGCTCGAGAGTTAGTGGAGATACCTAGGAGCTATCTCAAATTACAAATCAAAGTTTATTTTAATTTAAGTGTGCTATCAGATATTGTGAGAAAATTAACTTCCAATAAAACATAAGCCTTTTTTGTTAATTACCCCGATAATCATCAGAAATCTCCTAAAGTGAGAAAACTTAGCTAATAAAATGGAGATACAAAAGAAAAAAAGAAAGCAACATTTGATTGATTTGAGAAATAGTGCATGACTTAAATAAAGGCATACCCTCACTTTATAATAAATATCAACATGTATGGAAAAATATAAGAATAATGAAAGAAAAAAAAAGATAAGGAGTGAAAAAAGTAGTTTTGATATGCACTGTTATCCAACTCCCATACACTGGACCATGTGATGTCTTAATTTGGATGGGTCTTGATTTGATCTTTATGGGATTGATTTCGGTGGTCCAGGAATAGCGAAGACCCTCGGGGAGCAACCTTGATGCACAAATCAAAGTGTATTTTAATTTGAGTATGCTATCAAGTATTATGAAAATATTAACTTCCAAATAGATGCAAATCTTTATTGCTAATTACCCTAATAATTATCAAAAATCTCCTAAATTAAAAAACTTAGCTAATAAAAATAGAGACACAAAAGAAAAGAAGAAAGTATTATTTAATTAATTTGAGAAATGGTACATAACTTAAGCAAGAGCATACCCTCATTTTACAACAAAAAAAAGTAAAAATAAAATAAAATATAAGGAGTAGGAAAGAAACTCTAAATTATGCTGCTGCTCTGCTCCTATGTGCTGGACCATATGACGTTTTGACTTGATGGGCCTTGACTTGATCTTGGCAAATGTTGATGGCATTGTAAGGTGTGACATGGAAGGAAACAAGAAAAATTTGAAGTATTTCCAATAACTTTGAGTATTGACAATAACTTCATTAGTTTGAAATATTTCTATTAGCCAAGAAGGCATTGGTGATAACTTTATAAGTTTTGAAGTGTTTTCATAGCCAATGAAGCGCTGGTAATAATTTTTTTGATTTTAAAGTATGTGCGATAGCCAATAGGGCATAAGTGATAACTTCATAAATTTTGAAGTGTTTCTATAGCTAATAAAGCATAGGTGATAACTTTTTTGAATTTGAAGTGTTTTCATAGCTCATGGGGCATAAACGATAACTTCATGAATTTTGAAGTGTTTACATAGTCCGTGGGATGGAAGCGATAACTTTATTAATTTTAAAATATTTGTATACCCAATGAGACATAAGTGACAACTTTTTAAATTGTTTCCATAGTTTGAAATCAGAGGCCATTACCATAAACTGACCACCACAGCCATGGAAGGTCATCAAATTAATCAAGGGAATCATATAAAATATCCATTCCCAAAATCACTATTGGTTTGATGGTGAATGTTGAATTTGGAATGACAAATTCAACTCACCAAGCTTGGCAATGATTTTTAAAAGAATGTTTGTCATATATTGATCATAGATTCTAGTTAAGGCAATATTGCTATTGACCCGAGTCTGAGTTGATTTGGTTTAATATTAAAAACTCAATTTTGGATTGAGTCTAATTTATTTGATTCAAATTGAATTCAACCTTGCATTGGACTCTTATCATATTCAGATTTGCATCATCATGAAATTTGATTCAAATTCAAGTTATTTTAGGTTTGGCTTGGTTTAATTTAGGCTTGGCTTGATTTTTATTTGACTTTGGGTTCAATTTGACCCACTTAGCTTTTAGTTTGAACTTGATTTAATCTAATTAGGGTTTGATTCAAACTTAGTTTGACCCAAATTGGATTTGACCTAAACTTGACTTGATTTTAAGTTAACTCAGTTTAAACCTGATTAGGGTCGAGTTTGAGCTAATTTGGCTCAAAATATCTTAATTTGGATTTTGAGTTCAGTTCAATTTGAGTTTTACTCCATTTATTTGATCAACTTAGGTCCATTTGATGGTCCATCTGAGTCAATTTGGTTTTGCTCATTTATTTTAACTGAGTCCAATGTAATTAAGCTACTCATATTAATCAACTTAATTCGAGCGTTTTTGGCTGTCATGATAATTTTGGATGAGTTTATGGGTCGGCCATAAATGTGCGAGCTTGAGGGCTTGTTTGGTCCACAAGCTCGAAAGTAGGCATAGAGGCGTGAGCACTTGGGCTAACTTAGATGCAACCTCGAGGGCTGGGTTGATTTAGTAGGCTCGAGGGCTAGCTTGATTTCGGTTGGCCCAACGGCTAGCCTAGAGCTTGATGGATCCAAAGGTTGACCTATAATTGTAATGAACTCAAAGGCTATTCTAGTTTTAATAGGCCCAAAGGCTAGCTTATAATTGTGATAAGCCCGAAGGCTAGCCTAAGTTTAGTTGACCAGAAGGCTAGCCTTAGTTCAGCAGACCTATTTCAGTGGTCCTAAAGGCTGGCCTAATTTCAGCAGGTCTAATTTTGGCAGGCTCATAAGCTAGCTTGATTTTTGTGGACATGAAAATTGGCCTATGGCTTCAACGAGCCCAAAGATTGTCTTATGATTTGATGGACCCGAAGGCTAACTTGAATTTTGATGGGCCCAAAAGCTAGTTGGTTTCAACATGCTTGAAAACTGACCTAGTTTTGGTGGGCCTGATGGTAAGCCTGAGGTCCGTAGGCTCGAAGGTTAGGCTGTGTTCAGTGAGGTCGAAAGCTTGCCTAATTTCAACGAACCAAAAGATTGACCTAGGTTTGGTAGACCTGAATATTGACCTATAGTTTTGGTGAGCCCAAAGGCTAGCCTATAGTTATGACAGGTCCAAAGACTCGCCTATAGTTTTGGTGGCCCGAAAGCTGACGTAGTTTTGGTAAGCCTAACGACTAATTTGAGTTTGGTAGGTCCGATGATTAGCCTAGATTCGGCAATTCTCAAGGCTGGCTTGAGTTCATAGGTCTAAAGGCTTATCTATAGTTATGACAGGCTCAAAGACTAGTCTATAGTTTTAGCAGATCTAAAGGCTGGCTGATAGTTTCGGCAAACCCGAAAGTTGGTCTAAATTCGACAAACTTGAGGGCTGGCCTATACGTAAAGCCGCAAGTAGTCGCAGTATTAATGGAGTTCCATCGTCATATGAAGGACCGCAAGTAATCGTGGTATTGATGAGGTTTCGTTTGATGTGCCAAAGACTGCAGATGACCGCGATGGTGATGGCATGAGAATTAAGGCAAGTGAACTTCTCTCTTCTCTTTTTTCTTATTGCTGGTTGGATCCTTTTTATTTTTGGCCAACAAATCTTTTTTTCCTATTTTTTTCTTCCTTCCCTTTTCTCCTCAAGCCCGCAGCTTTTTTCACCCTCTTCTCCATCTAAAGAGGGCCATGGTGGCTCAGACCTCTTTTCTAGCTGAATCTAGTCGGATTGGGTTAGATCCGGCCATGATTGTTGGTGGACAATGACAAGGACCACCTAGGTGCAGCTATGGTGATGAGGCAAGCAGGGTTCCAGTTTGCAGCGAGTGAAGCTAGAGGATGAGAGTGACACTGGCGGAGCACAAGCCTAGGTAGGCACGAGGAAGACAAAAGCTTTGGGAGATCCGATGAGCAGTGGACAAGGTCCAAGTAGGTGGCACAGGGTTTGATTGGTAGTGTGTCCACTTGGCAATGTTTTGATGATGCCAGCAAAGAAGGCTATCAAGGTGGTAGCTGGATCTGAGGTGGTAGTGGGAACTATCATTGGTCATGCAGGATCAAAGTGGCACAGATCTAAGGTGGTGGTGACAAGAGCAATTGGTGGTCAGATAGGGGTGAAACAAGCCTGGTCGTATAGGTAGTGGAGTTGGTCTAATGCAGTGGTGGGAGCTATCAATGGGTTAGGGTTCCGGTAAGATACCCTTGAGAAGTTTAGGTGGTTTCCTACATGTAGCCAGGGAGCAAGATCGGCTAGTAGTGAGGCCCCTACAAGGAAAGCTAGAGAAAACAATGGAGGACAGTAAAGAAAAATGTGAGAGGTTACATCTCGTCTCTCTACGACCCCTTCTCTCTGTTCTCCTCTCTATCTCCATGATGGCTTGCTAATCCTTTCTCTCTGTCTTTCTTTTGTAGATTCTCAACCTTTTTTATAGGACTTGAAGAGAATCGAGATCAAATTTTTTATTGGCTCAATCTTGGAAACATATTGGATTATGATCAGTGATGAAATTGGATTCTCAAAATGTTCTTTTCTCAATTGGAATATAATTCTTTGGATTGGGATTCGTTACTTAATGAAGAAATTTCAAATTTTATATCATTTTTGGATGCTAAATTTTCAGTTGGATTATTTGTAAATTTTTTGAAAAATTTAGACTAAAATATAATTTCATATATTGTAGGGGTCTTTTTACAAAAAATACCTATTTATGAAATTTTGAGCTTTGAGGATTCTTTTTTAATAAAATTTAGACTTATTTGTAAG
Source organism: Trichopus zeylanicus subsp. travancoricus (assembly GCA_005019695.1). Lineage (NCBI taxonomy): Eukaryota > Viridiplantae > Streptophyta > Magnoliopsida > Dioscoreales > Dioscoreaceae > Trichopus > Trichopus zeylanicus. Next base: position 43,003 of record RXID01016195.1, on the reverse strand, counting down.
TAAAAACTTTTGAAAATTTATTTCAAAAAATTAGAAATTTTAGGAGTTTATTTGTGAATATAAAATTTTGAGAGGTTTATTCACTAACGCTAAATTTTGCGGGTATTGATTTGAAATTCTAGAACTTTTAGAGACTTTTTTATAAAAAAGCCCAATCAATGACTCATTTGTAAATATGCATTTAGTCCAGGGACTTATTTATAAAGATTTTATATTTTTCATTTTGGTCCAAATTTTTATGAATTTTGGACCTGATTTTGGTCCAAATATCTGGCCTATCAATTTCACTTTAATTTGAGCCCAAATTTTCATACTATTCAAGTTCGAGTTGAGCTCAATTTTTGGCCAAATTTGATTATGATTTAGATCTAATTGAAACCCACATTTGGATGATAATCCAGTGTCATTTAACTCTATATTTTAATTAAAATTTGATTGAATTTGATTTTTGGCCAAATTAACTCAAACAAATGCTCCATTTGCATATACTTTGTGAGTTTTCTCAGAGAGGAGTGGATGCGAACAAAAATTTTTGGTGCTTGCCTTTGGCATCAACATCTTGAGAGTGGATTTGAACTGCTGCGTAAAAAGTGGCCCGACTTGTCACATGAAAGTGAGCTTGGTTTACCACGTGATGGTGAACTTGATCTGGCATATGAAAGTGAACTTGAGTTGCTACAATGAGTGGACTTGATTTGCCATAATGAGTGTATTTGAGTTGCTACAATAAGTGGACTTAGGTTGTTACAATAAGTGGACTTGAGTTGTCACAATGAGTGGACTTGAATTGCAAAAACAAGTGAACTTGATTTATTATAATAAATGGAGTTGATTTGCCACAAGGAGTGGACCTAGATTGTCATGTAAATCTAGGTTTGATGGCCACACAAAATAGACTTGAATTATCACCATATAAGAGTAGACTTGATTTACCATTTAAATACAGGTCTGATTGCCCCATAACATGGACTTGAATTGCTACAAGAGTGGACTTGATTTGTCATTTAAATATAAACTTGATTGTCACATAAAATGGATTTGAATTGCCACAAGAGTGGATTTAATTTGTCACAATGAGTAGACTTTAGTTTCTACAAAGAGTGGTCTTGAGTTTTCACAAGGAGTGGACTCAAGTTGCTACAAGGAGTGGACTTTTAGTTATCACAAGAAGTGGATTTGATTTGCCACAAGGAGTAGATTTGCTACAAAAAATAAACTTAATTTGCCACGAGCAGTGGGCTCAAATTACCATGTAAATGTGAGCTTGATGACCATACAAAATGAATTTGATTTGCCACACAGAGTGGACTTAATTTACTATAAGAAATGGACTTAATTTGCCATAAAAAGTGGACTTGATTAGCTATGAGAAGTAAACTTGATTTACCATAAGAAGTGGACTTGAGTGGGGCTTAAAATGGATGAGGTTTTGTGCCTATGTTTTATCTCGAGAAATATGAAATGCATATTTAACCAAATATTTCGTTTTGAGAAAGTCAAACATTCCGTCATAGACAAAACATAGATAGTTTTTGTTGTTACTAACCTAGAGGCTCATGTATAGTATCTTTTAAAGAATCAGGTGTTGATTGGTGACATAAGATTTTCCCTTAATAGTTGTGTATTGATCAAAGTTGGGATGGGGCCCTCCTTTGAACCAAGATTAATCTCCATGAGTTCAATGACTATGGTTTGCCCTCTCGTCTTTGAGTTCTGGTGGAACTTTTTTTGGTTTAAGGATCATTCCTTTACCGGGTTTGTCATATTGAATGGGACTTGACAAAAGTTTCTCTTTTTAGTTTGGAGGGCATTTTGGCTGCATTATGCCCCTTTCTTCCAGTTTTGATGAAGGTTTGGTGAGGGCTTTACCTTCTTGTGATATCTTGGGAATGTGACTTGCTTGACGTGCACGGTTTGTATGTCAAAAGGTGTTGATGATGTTTGATCAGCCTCATTATAGGTCCAATAGTGATCATGAGGTATGTATGGATGCTTGAACTGATGTAACTCGGTCCTTTAGAATTCTTTATTGGCATATTGGAGCAAGATGCTCTATAGTAATCAGCTAAATAAGCAAGTAGATGCTCAGGTCGATGCTAGTTGAACTATAGTAATTCAAGTTGACAATTTGCCTTCTAGAGTGCCAAGTTGGTACATGAGCCTCGAGAGAAATAATCTTATGGAGTGATGTTCCCTCTTTTCTTTTCGATTGTGATACTAGAAGAAACAAATAATACAGAGCATATATGTTTAGACAGGTGATATATCTTTTTATCTTCAATTTAAACCTCCTACTTGATTCGGTCTATTAAAGTTTAAAGATAATTTTGCCTCAGGATGTGATGAGTTACTAATCAATCTCCCCTTACACCTTTTCTCTAGTGTAATGTCTTTTTTAGGAACCTATTTTTTCTAGCAATTTTGCTACTTTCACCATGTTCTAACTAGTTCATTGCTTTTATTTTTTTTAACTTTAGCTTTGATCTTGGATATCTCCCGACCTCAATTTTCAAGATTTATACACCTATATATGCTCTTTGAGTGGTCTTTCTTGGTCGATAATACACAAAGATGAGGTTGAGTATGTCCTTCTAATTTCGGCATGTAATCTAATTTTCTCCCCCATTTCTTTTTTCTCTTTTTTTCACTTTTTTTTAACTTGGCAATCTCATTCCTCTTTGAGGATCCAAGGTGTGTAGGATTATAGATATCAACTGGTCCTTACTCTTTGAGTTTGCCTCTCTTGGTTTAGCTTTTCATATGAGATTTGTCCATTTAAAACTTTGTTTTTCATTATTCATCTAGGGGGTGTTCTTTTGGCTTTAGAAGGAGCTTCCTTAGAGGTTATCTTTTAATTTTATCACTTTTATCTTTAAAGTAACTTTCCTAGTAGGATTCTAGCTACTTGCAAATTGGTTATCATATTTATAGGCTTGCATTCCTGAAGTTAACTTAGAACGTTGGTGGGCGAGGGAGGCATAAGGATTTCAATTCCATCATATTTCATCATCGACCACCTTTACTTTCAAATATTGTCCTTTCACTTTCAAAAACCTTATCTCTAAGACTGAAAGTAGTTCACTTGAATAGTAACAGAAGCTTTCATTTTATGTCTCTTAAAAAGTTTATTTTTGCCTTAGGAAGTATAGAATATATATTTGACTAGTCAGTTTTGACTAGACATTTCATCATAAGCTAAATATTTTTATTTTCTGCTTTTGAAGCTCATGTAATCATTTAATTCTTCCATACTGTAGATTTAATGCAAGTAATCTTTTTTCCTTTCCATTAGTCACTCTCGCATTAGAAGTCATCATTACTCCTTTTTTAACCAAAGAAGGTTGAGCACTTATTTTTTCGTTGTTCTCCATTAGCCCTTGTAGCGTTGGAGGTGGAGATTATAGAATTAAACTTCAAATTTGATCTGGCATTCTGAAGTTAACCAAATGCACTACTGATCCTTCCTTTATCAAGTTGTAGGTGATCACAAGCTGACTTTTGCATATTACTTAGCCTTTAAAATATTGATACCCTAGTTTGTGGTAGTGTATCCTCCGCTTTATTATTGAGTTTTGGCATAATAAAATTTGGGCCTTTACTATTGGGATGAACTCAACCTTTGCCATTTGGGTAAACTTGGTCTTTGCTCGCTTAGTGGACTTGGTCTTTTGTCCTTTAGGTGAACTTGATCTTTGCCTATTGTGTGGGAGGTGAGGGGTTGATCTGTAATGAGCAGATGCAGTAATCGGATCAATGGTAGGGTGAGTTATAAGTAGTCAAAAATTGACTTTTACTTATTTGTCAAGTCTTTGGAAGACTGATATCCTAATTTATACCAATGAAATTCTATTTCAGCATCAAGGTTTGCCATAATGAATTTTGGCCTTTGCTCCTTGGATAGACTTGGTCTTTACCCCCTATATGGAAGATCTCTACCCCCTCAATGGGAGGTGAGGAATTAATCCATACTGAGTAGGTAGAGCAGTAATTGGATCAATGGTAGTGGTAACAACATGAGCAATGCTAGGAGCAGTGAGATTGTTGGTGAAAGCAGAAGCACCATGCATGAGTTCTATGGAAAGAACACAACTTGATAGTTAATATAGACTCTAACTACCCCTACGGTGATTATTGTTTTCTCATTAAGATTTGACATAATGGCATTTGGTCTTAACCCCTTTGAATGGATTTAGCCTTTATTTTCTAGATGGGAGGTTTGTGGCCCCAAAATAGGAGGTATTTATCCCCTACATAAAAGGTATTTGGCCAAGGATCAAGAGTCATTACCCCCTGAATGGGAAATGAGAGGTTGACTCATGTTTATATAGACTCCAGTTGCCTCCACAGTGATTATTTGTTGATGAAGTGTGTCACAAACTTTTCATCAAAAATGATGGTGTAGATTGGGGTAATAGGGCTACTTGATGATGCCATTTTTCCTTTCTCACAATGAAAAATCAATCATCAACTTTCTGTCTTTTGATATGTACCCATATTAATTAGGTTTCTTTACTTGGAGGATAAGTTAAGTCCCACCGGGTATGCTAGAATTATGTGATCGATTTCGATGGTCTAGGAGTAGTGATGACCCTGAAGAGCAACCTCGATATACAAATCAAAGTGTGTTTTAATTGGAGTGTGTTATTAGGTGTTATGAAAATATTAATTTCTAATAAGTACAAACCTCTATTGTTAATTATCTTGACAATCATTAAGAACCTTCTAAAATAAGAAACCTATCTAATAAAAATAGAGACATAAAAGAAAAGATGAAAGTATCATTTGATTAATTTGAGAAATAGTATATTGTTTAAGTAAGGATATACACACACCGCACCCCCCCTCCCCTCTCCTCCTCCTCCTCCTCCTCCTCCTCTTTTAATGAAAAGAACATAGAAATAAAATGAAATAAAAGAAAAGCTGTAAATTATGTTACTGCTCTACTCTTGTGCATTGGACTATGTGACGTTTTGACTTGGATGAGTCTTAACTTGGTCTTCGGCAAATATTAATGGCATTGTCCGGTGGGATATGAAAGAAAATGAGAAAACTTTGAAGTCTTTTCAATAGTCTTGAGCATTGGCAATAACTTTATTTAGTTTGAAATTTTCTGTTAGTGAATAAGGCATTAGTGATAAATTTATTAATTAAATTTTAAAATATTTCTATTAGCCAATAAGGTGTTACTGATAATTTCATGAGTTTTGAAGTATTTCCATAGCCCGTAGAGTGTAAGCGAGAACTTCATAAATTTTAAAGTATTTTCATACCCAATAAGGCATAAATGATAGTTTCTTTTGATTTTAAAGTGTTTATATAGTCCATAAAGCGTAAGCAATAGCTTCATAAATTTTAAAGTATTTCCATAGCCCGTGGGGCATAAGCAATAACTTCATAAATTTTGAAGTATTTTTATAGCCAATGAGATGTAGGTAATAACTTCTTGGATTTTGAAGTGTTTCCATAGCCGTGGGGTGTAAACGATAACTTCATAAATTTTAAAGTATTTGTGTGGCCCATGGGGAATAAGTGATAACTTCATAAGTTTTGAAGTTTTTTCATACCTAATGAGACATAAGTGATAACTTCTTTAATTTTAAGGTATTTTCATCGCCCGTGGGGTATAAGCGATAATTTTATGAATTTGAAGTATTCTTAGTTTGTAGAGCATAAGCAATAACTTTATTAAATTTAAAATATTTACAGAACCAATGAAGTGTAGATGATAATTTATTTGATTTTGAAGTGTTTTCGTAACTCGTGGGGTGTAACCAATAACTTCATGAATTTTAAAGTGGCATTACCCGCTTCTTGTGGAGTTGGGCATAGACTTAGAGTGCTACCAAAGGCTTTTGTAGCATATCCGTTAGAACTCAATTTGATTCAGTTTAGTTCTACTCAAAGTAGTTTAGGTTCGGGTCAAGATGATAACATCAGCAGTTGTTCATAGTCTTAGGATATTGCTAAAAGTTTAGCATATCTAATGAGACTCAATTTGACTTAGTTCTATTTGAGTAACCATATTCTCAATTCCTTCTTCAACCAAACACTGAAAATTTTAAAATTGATGTTCAATTATAGTCCAAAAAATGGAATTGACAATTTCTCAACTTTATCCCAAAAACGTCTCCAAATACCTGAATTTACTAATTCAACTAAGTCCCTTAATTTTTATAATTGACTGAATTGAAAATTCTTCTAATTTCGAACTCAAAATTGATCCAAATAGCTTCTAATTACTTGCGGATTATTCCATAAATACAATCCTAAAAATATAATGAGCTTTAATATTATTTGTTAAATATAATTGGTTAAAAAATTTGTAACTATGTTCACAAATATTCTTTTAAATAATAAATATCATCTCTCAAAAATACATATAATGAATATTTGTTATTTAAAATTTGATTTTAAATATTTAAATATTTATCTTCACCGTTGATTAAGTAATCACATGTGTTTGTGAGCTTTACGTACATGATAGTTTACGTAAAATAGCAAATATTAGTAGTAAAAAAATTATTATCAACTAAATTTGTATAAATTTTTATTGTGACTAACATATTTCAAAAAAAAAAAAAGATATTGGCTGTCCAAAATTGATCTTCAACATCGACTTAATCATTAAAAGCAAATAGATTTCAGATGTTTTTATAATTATTGAAAATTCAAAGTCGTTTGTATAAGTTCAAAGTATTTTAGGATACATTTAAAAATGGATTAAAACTAACACTAAAATTAAAATTAGTACTAAAGTATAAAAGATAAATCCCATTATTTTTTTTATGTTTGGTTGGTAATTTGATTGGTAAAATTTTTTTAAAAAATTTGAATCAAATTACTCTTGTAAATGTTAAGATTGATATTTTAAAAGAATAGAGAAAAAAATATTTCAGTAAAATATTATTTTTAGTTAATAAAAGAATAAAAAATTAATCTTATTATTTTTTTACTATTTGGATATTAGTTCGGCTACCCATCACTAAATAATACGTCTTAGGGACTTGATTCTAATCTCCACAATTTCTACCATAAATACAAATATCAGTTCTATGGGGGGGTTATGTACTATTGTTATGTATTTTACGTTTAATAAATTAAGGGAAATTTTCTTTTACCCCGTGTTAAAAACATTTATGCAGTTCAGTCCATTTCTTTTCCTTTTTAATCCTTCCCACACATATTATCGGAAATCCTTAAAAATGGATTGGATCAAATTAAAATAGGTGAAGTCTAACTCAAATTCGATATTTTATACGGGTTGACAGAATGCTCTAAAGATATTCAATTAAGTAAAATTTTCTATTTTAAATATTAAAAATTATGCTTTATTATCTGCAAATAATATCAAATATAAACTCAATACATTATATACATACAATATTGTACATCCATACAATAATTAGGTGATTAAAACTTTCATTTTTTCCATGTTGTTTTTCAAGTGGCATAAAATGGTTGTTATATGATATAAGTTTTAGTCTAACCTACAACATCTTGGTCTCAAATTCAGTTATGAACTTAAAATTATATTATATGTAATTATATATTATTTTTTATTTTATAATTGCAAGTTTTTTATTTTTATTTTTATTTTAAAAGTTGAGTCAAACTAAAATGGATTCGAATTTTGAGAAAGACATTTTATTTTTTAAGATTTTAGATCAAAATTTTCTCATAAATTATATTCATTTAATAATTTTAAAAAAATATGTATATAAATTATTTTTATATTTTTAAAATTTTTAAATCTAAAATGAAACTATAGTAAAAGCAATTAAGAAATAATTTGGCTGAAATAAAAAATTATCATTTTCGGCTGGTGGTAAAATCGATCCCAAAATTAAAATATAAAACCTTGATGTAAAATATACTTAACATATGTTAGATTAAGTTCAAATTTAATATAATGTTTAGCCAACAAAATACGGTGTTTCATGTTTAATTTATAAGAATATAGTTTTATTTAGATATATTTTTTTACTTTTGGATATTCACTTATGGTTTTTACATATGTGTTTTGAATAAGATATTTATTTATTAGTCTTATTTATTTCATTTTTGTGTTGTAATTTTTGCAAAAGTCCTAGTGAAATTATACTAAAAACTTACATCATTGACAAGTAATAAAAGATGTGTAATGACTTATATCATTTGCTTATTTTGACCCATTTATGTTAATTTAGATATCTATAATAATTATTTATGTTTATTTATAAAATTTAGATAATTTGGGAACTACAAATATTTGTTCACATTTTTATTTGGAATGTAATTATAGATACATAGTATAGCTGATATATGATAGATTGAGTTTATATTTGATATTATTTTTACATAATGGAGCATAATTTTTATGTTTAAATTAAAAAATTCACTTACTTGTCTTAAAATATTCATTTTTTATTTAAAGTATTTTTTTAATAAAAAGTCTTAATTTTTTAATTCAGGGATTTTTCACAGGGAGGAATTTTCCCATAGATTAATAAGGGTTTATTTGGAAAAAAAAAAAACGAAGGCCAAGAGCATTAAAGTGGACAGCGGTTCCTCTTCTCGGTCCCGGAAAACACTGGCGATCGGCGGCGCCTCACCGGGGACCGACTGGGAGCTCTCCTCGGCGGACACCAAGGTACTGCCTTCATCTTCCTCTTGATCTCCAATCTCCGGTAAACCCTAACCCTAATTCAAACCCTCCATCTCCAATGTTTGATAACCCTAACCATATGCCTCTTCATCCCCAAACTCCATTTGCATTCTTTTATGAGAGATCTGATTCTGTCCATATTTCTTCTCAATGTAGTTTTGTTCTCAAATCAATAAAGATGCCGATAGTGAACTATTTGGAAGAATTTCCCAAGGTTTTGACGTAAATTCTTCTTTTACAACTTCACGAGTCTATTCCTTGTAGCTTCCGAGATGGCGAGAATTAGGGATAGAACTGAAGATTTTAAAGATGCTGTCCGTGCCGCAGCTGTTTCCTTCGGATTTGCTGAGGTTGGCGTTTTTGGCTTGCTGCTTACCTTTATTCCCATTTTCTATTTATTCATTCATTTCTTCTACCATAATTTGTGTTGAATGACACATACAAGTGAAGTTTTTTAGAGTAATTGAACTCTTGTACCGCAGAGTTCTTAAAATACATCACTTGGGAGTGCAATCAAACCCTGAGATCAAATTTGCATATTCTTTTTTATTTTTTGAGCTAATCGGGATAAAATACAGCATTGTCAACCTGTGGAACTATCTGGATTGTCTTTCTAATGATTTATGGTATTAATTCAGCCACCGATTGTTAAGAAAAGAAAATTGTGTCAAATTAGCTTGTGGATAAAATAGAGATTTAACCTCTTATTTGCCCTTTATTTTATTTAACATGATACATGACAGTCACAACTTGCTTCAATCATGGCGTCTTTCATCATGCATAAAACTCCGGAGAGGACACCTTTCACAAAAGCTGCAGTGAAGACAGTATGGTTTACTCTCCATTTTTTGGCCTGTAGTTCTATTTTTTTTTTCAGTAAATTTACTGGTTTTTCTTCTTCTGAAAAGGTAATGTAAAAAATGCTGATACTAACTTAAGTTAGCTTTGATCCTTTTCCTTTCTAGCTTGCAAGCATCAAGGAATTGGAGAATTTCATTGTAAAGCATCGGAAGGACTATATGGATATGCATCGCACAACAGAACATGAAAGAGATGGCATTGAACATGAAGTAGTTACTTTTTCCGTCATCACTTCTCTTCCTTGTTACATTCTGTATCGGACATAATTTGGCATATTGAATATGATTTAAGGCCATCACTATGGCATTCTTTTCCCTACTTCATCTATGTGCAATCCATGGACATGAATGAAGCAAGAGACCTTTCTTCTCTAATATGTTTTGGAATCAGTTTGCATGACATTTTGTGAACTCCCAAACTATGTGGCTAACCTCATTTTGATGCCTGATTTGCCTGGTTAGTTGCATTGATTTTGCTGTTGATCATCCATTGGTATGCCATGTGTGCATGATGCACGTCTTTGTTACCTGTGTAACTTTTTTGCAGCTAAAAGAGAGGCCAACTCTTTGAATCTGATAACTGAATTTTCTCTTTCCTTAGGTAAGCATTTTTGTAAAAGCATGCAAGGACCAGATTGATATTCTTAAGAATAGGATACATAAGGAAGAGAAAGGTGCAAATGCAAGGCAGTGGCTTCACATGCTGGATAGCAGTTCTGATGCGGATGTTGTTGCTCACAAGCATGGTGTGGTATGATAATTTTGGCTTATAAATTCTTCTGTGATTGCTGAAACATTCTGCATCTTGTTTCCATTATCATTCGGTTATTCTCCAATTTCATTGCTGCATTAGCTTGGATGCTAATCAGTTTATATTATAAAGCAAGATAAGTTATTAGGGAATTCTGAAAAAAATATAAATTACTATGGATTTGAGGTTATGCGTGGACTAGCTTCTTTTGCCATCCATCCTGTGCAATTTATGATCTCCCATTGCTATGAGTGATTTTGATGTGATGAAGCCTGTTTGCATAGATGTCTTGTGTGCACTTTTTCATTTATCTTCCCTTCAACAAGCCCTAAAGATGGATGAACTCCATATCTGACTAATCAGAAGTAAGATACAACGCTTCAAGACACTCTTCACTGGCATTGGTGAACTTATTCTAAGTTATTTCTGTCTCATGAGGGTGTATCATTTGGATATCTGTTTTGTTTCAGGCCCACATGTTACTTTGGCTTATGATTTTCAATACTTCAACTTCAGAATATTGTGTCTTACTTATTTCCTCAAGACGTGCAGGTTTTGATCCTGAGTGAGCGGCTTCATGCTGTCAGTGCTCAATTTGATCGGCTGAGATCTATACGCTTCCAGGATGCTGTTAATAAAGCAGTGCCTAGAAGAAAAATTCGTAAAATACCTGAAACAAAATCATCTGAATCCCCCAAATCAGAAAGCACAGAACTTGGGGAACAAGGCCTTTCTGCTATGCCCATCAAAATCCAGGATCAACTGCTGGATGATGAAACACGGGCTTTGCAGGTACCTGAGCTTGGAAGATTTGCCTTTTATTTACTGCTTTTTGGGAATAATCTAGCTTACCTATTTGGGCCTGACCAGGTTGAGTTGAGCAGTCTTCTAGATGCTGTTCAAGAAACTGAGACAAAGATGGTGGAGATGTCAGCTTTGAATCATCTCATGTCAACACATGTTCTTCAGCAGGCTCAGCAGATAGAGCAGTTGTATGAACAGGTAAGCAACTGACGAGTTTCTTATATTATGTCAGAGACTCTGTAACTTCCTCACTGATCTCCAATGATTGAAAGTCCAGTTTTTTATGGGCTTCTCACATTGTTAACTTCTTCTTTGGGAACATGTAGGCAGTTGAAGCTACCAAGAATGTGGAACGAGGCAACAAAGAGCTTTCTCAAGCAATTCAGAGAAACAGCAGTAGCAGAACATTTCTTGTGCTTTTTCTTTTTGTGCTTACATTTTCGATTGTTTTTCTTGACTGGTACAACTAAGCCCAACGTGAATTTTGTGTGAGGAAAAGCAAGATCTCCGTTTGTGTCATGTTTTGCTAAATGTATGTGTAATGTTTTAGAAATTGCCAGAGATTATGAGTTTACATGTAGCGTTGGGTGCCAGAGTACAATTGTTCTTAGTGTAGGTGTATGCCAAAACCTAGAATTGGATGGAATTTCAGTTTACAGAGATTCCGAAATCAAAGTATCAAAAGTTTGAATTTGAAGATCTTGCGCATTGCTAATATATACAATGACATGCATGGAGGCGTGGTTAGGTTATCCATTTCTATGAACAAATCATTAACCAGAACATTAGGGACCCCTAAAAGTACCTAAATGATCTCATTTGGCCAGAGTCTGAATTTTTTTTCTCAGATCCCCTGCGACTCTGCTAATTCCATGTCTTTCCTGAATCTCTCTTTTTCATGGAAAAAAAAAATTAACCGGATACCCTCCATGTGTCTTGCCAAAAATCACCTAATTGTTTGGCCAGAGATATGGAATCATATAATGCAAGAGGGCGTCATTTACTAAAAAAACAAGGAACACGCACACAAAAAAAAAAAAGAGTTACCTATATAACTTTTTTTTATCCTCAAATGCGCACCAAATTTTTTTGCTATATCGACTATGTAACCTACTTGTGGGTTTTGTTATTCTATAAAAGGGTTTTATTAGATTTCTTGAAAAAAATTGAGTAAAAGATTTTCTCATAAGATTTGTACTTGAATGTAATCATGGTGGAGACATGTAGTTGGCATTTGTAAAGCTTGAACAATACAAAAGTAGGGATTAAATGTTTAAAATCTACAATGTCTAATAAAGATAAGGGCTAATTACCTGCATCCCGCAATATCCGATAATTACGAAAAATCCTTTAGAATTTTCGTAATTACCTACACCACCCTCCCTTTCAAAATATTTATCTACACCCACCCTATTATTATTTAATCAAAATTTTCTCCAAAAATTTTGATTTTACCCTCCGTAATTTTTACAATTCAACCCTTAAAAACTTATTTTCTCACTCCCACTTTTTCTCCCAAAATATCTACAAATAAACCCTTAAAATATTTTTTTTTATACAAAAGTCCAAATATTAATATTTTTTTAAAAAATATTCATAAAAGAGCTGAAATATTTTAAATATTTTATAAATAAATCGTAATAATTGTATTTCTACAAATAAGCCCCTTGAATTTTTTTATTTATAAAAAAGCCCAAATGTTAATATTTTTCAAAAAAATATTTATAAAGGAGCTGAAATATTTTAAATATTTTATAAATAAACCCTAATATTTGTATATTTACAAATAAACCCTTTGAAATTTTTTATTTATAAAAAAATCCAAATGTTAATATTTTTTATATGAAAATTTATAAAAAGGACCTTAAATATTTTAATTATTTTACAAATAAACCTTATATAAGAAATTTAATTACAAATTTTTATATTTGTGAATTTACAAATAAGTCCCTTGAATTTTTTTATTTATAAATAAGTCAAAAATTTATAAGTTTAAAAAAAAAGTTAATAAAAAAGAGTTGAAGGTATTAAATTTTAAAACAAGTTTTCATATTTTCTATATTTACAAATAGACCCCTTAAATTTTATTTTATAATAAACCCATTTTAATTTTTTAATAAAATTTCACATATTGAAGTTTTAAAAATTAACATTTTGAATTCAAATTTAGTATTGTACATTTACAAATAGACCCATGAATATTTTTATTTATAAATAAGTTCAAAATTTTTTTATCTTTAAAAAAATAAAATTTTACAAAAAAGACATTGAAAGATTTAAAACTTAAAATTTCAATTACAAGTTTAATATTTGTACATTTACAAATAGACCCTTGGATATTTTTATTTATAAATAAGTATAAATTTTTATCATTTTTAAAATTAAATTTTACAAAAAAGACATTGAAGGTTATAAATTTAAAATTTAAAATTGCAAGTTTAATATTTATACATTTATAAATAGACACCTAAAATATGTTTATTTATTAGTAAGTCCAAACTTTATTTTTTTAAAATAAAATTTTACAAAGAAGACATTGAAGGTTTTAAAACTTAAAATTTGAAATTACAAGTTTTATATTTGTACATTTACAAATAGACTCCTTGAATACTTTTATTTATAAATAAGTCTAAATTTTTATCGTTTTTTAAATTAAATTTTACAAAAAAGACATTGAAGGTTTTAAAACTTAAAATTTAAAATTACAAGTTTAATATTTGTACATTTAAAAATAGACCCTTGAATATTTTTATTTATAAATAAGTCTAAATTTTATTTATTAACTAAATTTTATGAATAAATCATTGAAGGTTTGAAAACTTAAAATTTAAAATTACAAGTTTCATGTTTGTACATTTTCAAATAGATCCCTTGAATATTTTTATTTATAAATAAGTCTAAATTTTTTATCATGTTTTAAATAAAATTTTATAAACAAGACATTGAAGGTTTTCAAACTTAAAATTTAAGATTACAAGTTTAACATTTGTACATTTTAAAATAGACCCCTTGAATATTTTTATTTATAAATAAGTCCAAATTTTATTTATTTTAACACTAAATTTTACGAATAAGTCATTAAAGGTTTGAAAACTTAAAATTTAAAAATTACAAGTTTCATATTGTATATTTACAAATAGACCCCTTGAATATTTTTATTTATAAATAAGTCTACATTTTTTATCATGTTTTAAATAAAATTTTACAAAAAAAATATTGAAGGTTTTAAAATTTAAAATTTAAAATTACAAGTTTAATATTTATATATTTAAAAACAGACCCCTTAAATATTTTTATTTATAGATAAGTCCAAATTTTATTTATTTTAAAACTAAATTTTATGAATAGACCCCTAGCCGTGCCCGCACCCTCGCCGGCCCGCATTCGCGCCCGCACGCCAGCCTCCAGCTTCCGAACCCGCGCACTGGTCTTAGGCGTTCGTGCCCGCGCACCGGCCTTTGACGTTGGCGCCCGCGCGCTTGCCACCCTCGTCGCCCTCGCTTGCCGCTCCTTTATAAATATTTTTTTGAAAAATTTTAATATTTGTATTTTTTTTATAAATAAAAATATTTTAAGGGTTTATTTGTAAATATTTTGGGAGAAAGAATGGGAGTGAGAAAATAAATTTTTAGAAATTTAATTGTAAAATTACGGAGGGTAAAATTAAAATTTTTGGAGAAAAATTTGATTAAATAACAATCAGGGGGTATATATAAATATTTCGAAAAGGGAGTGGTATAGGTAATTACGAAAATTTCGGAAAGTTTTTCGTAATTACCGAATATTGCATGGGGTGTACCTAATTGACCCTAAAGATAATCACAAGTAACCAATTACAAATCAATAGTGTAGATTCCTTTCAAGTACTTCTAGTATTTTTTTGATTAATTGATTATAATTTCTCACAAACTATTGAAATTGAATATAATCTCTTTAAAATTTAAAAATTACAAGTTTTTCCTAAACCAAAAATGTGAAAAGAGGAAAACACCCTTTTATCTCCATTGTATGGGAAGTAACCCTTTCTATGATGTTAGGTTGTTTATTTTCCCCCAATGATCACGGATTTGATAGCCGCCACAAGCGCAAAAGGACCCATTTGAATGGATTTCCAATTTGAAATTGAGAATTTGATCAATTTTCTCGATTTTAAGAAATTAAGAGAATTATAGAAATTAGATAATTTCAGTGTTTGGATAAATATTTTTTAGGTGAAATTAAAAATAAATTAATTCTCTTAATTTTGGAATTTTATTATTTAGTTGGCAACTAAAATTGACCAAGTCTATCAATTATTTAAATTTTGATGTTGATTAGAGTAAAAATTAGAAAAATTAATGATTTAGGTAAATAAGAAAATATATTAAATTTAATATTCATTTTGGTGTAAAATACTAAAAAAATATAAATATAATTTATAAACACAAAATATATACTATGTTTTAAAAAATGATGCTTTATTTATAAGTAAATAGAATAATATAATATATTGAATATTAGAAAATGGTAAGTTAATTAAAAAAATAAAGGCTCCTATAATTGTAATAATATTAATTTAGGATTTATTTAATATATTTTTTTAGTTAAATAGTTTGATAAACGTAAAATATATATTTTCTTAGAAACATGATTTATTATTTTTAAAATTAATATAATTATTAAAATGGCCTATAAATGGAGAATTATATAAATATAATAAAATTAATTGAGGATTTGTTTATTATATTTTTTCTAACAAGTTAAATAATTTGATAAACTTAAAAATTACAATTTTAAAAAATGATTTATTTTTCGTTAAATAAGAAATTACAAAAATCTAAAATTAAAACAGGTAAATTAATTTAAAAATAAAGAAAATTTTATAAAAATGGCCTAAGAATTATATAAATCTATAATTTAATTTGTGGGTTTCATTGTATTTTTCAAGAATTTGGTGTATTTCTTTTAAAATTTTCAGAATTTAAAACCGAAATTGAGAAGGTCTTGGAACTGTCCAATTCTCCTAATTTCAAATTTTGAAATCGAATTAAATATTAAAATTAGAGAGTTGGTTTTTCAATTTTCTCTAATTTCTTTAATTTTAGGATTTTGAAATTCATCCAAAAAACATTCGATAAGAATTTGTGTTGAATCTCAATTATTGTGTGTAGGATTGGTAGTGAGGACGTGGAGAAAGAGAAGAAGGCGGCGGAGATGGAGGAGAAAGAGAGAGACGAGGCGAATAGGTTGAGATGGAGTTGGTGGTGACAAGGGGGAACCGAGGGAAAAGGTGGTTAGAGAAGGAGTACGTGAGGAGGGTGGTGGAGATGGTGATGGCGGAGACAGAGAATGGGAGGGAGATGGGGAGGAGAGCCGGTGAGCTAGGACATTGGAGATGAAACAGAGGAAGGAGATTAGGATGAGTACTTAAGGCGGAGACAGAGAAAAAGGAAACTAAGGTGAGGGGACTGTGAGGTGAAGGAACCCATGAGATAGAGGGCGGCGCAGGAGGTTGTAGTTCTACAGGACGAGCTAGAGAAGGGAAGGAGATGAGGGCCGGTGAGGTGGGGAGTTGATGAGAGCTGCACAAGGGGTTAGAGACGTCGACGAGGGAAAGAGCACAGCTCTTTAGGGACGTCATTGATGGGTCTCAATCAGTTCGGACCTTTGAGGAGACTTGGTTGATTTGAGGGATTTGTATTAATCCATAACCAAAATTATTTAACATAATCAAATAAATTTATAATTTTAATCAAGATTTACATAAATAAATAAAATATAAGGGTAAAAGGGTCACTTTATATTATAAAAATATAGTTTTTGAAAATATAAATAATTTGGGGTCTGGCCAGGCTTTGGCTTTGAACCATAGAATTTAGAATTTTTTTTAATGAGAATAACAATAATAAAAAAAATTCTAATACATAATCTTTCATATAAAAAAAATAATCACCAAAATAATGCTTAATATGTAAAATCTAGATTCGGTACTGCATGAAAACAACGTGCATGTTTTTGTGGAAAGTAAGAAGTTGGCACTGCCAGCGTCACAAAATTCTAACACTGTGCTTCCTGCAATTCCACTTCCATCACTTTCCCAACTTCCCCCACTTCTCCTGTTGCTCCAAAATCCAAATCTTTCTGCTCCATGCCTCTATCATCAATCTCTCAGCGCTTCCACAAATCTCCTCCTCTATTTAGTCTACGAGATCAATCAGACCCACGAGGAAAATCACTTCCTCTACTTGATGGTGTTCATGAATTTCATGAAGGTCTCGACTTGGATTTTGCTGCCATCTCTTCATCTTCTGTTTCTTCCATTTAACCCCCTGAAAGTTTAGTAGTCCAATGGGAGAACTTGGTTTGCAAATAGATGAAATTTCAGAGGGTTTTGTAGAATAATTGTTTCGCTTAGTAAAGAATAAATGAAAATGAATGTTTTTAATTATTCCTTTACTGCATAAGACTCCTGGTATGAATACTCTGCTTATATTGAGGTGCTCTGCATTTCTGTATCATTTGTGAAAATTTTTTTTTACAGATATCAATCAATAAAGAGTTTGAATACAAATTCCATATATAAAGGGAGTATTTACAACAATTTTTTGATAGGTGACCATTGATGATTTAATTCATTTTTGGAACATGGGGGTATGGAGTAAGGGTATTGGATAATAATCCACTGTAGCCTAATCCATGAAAAATTGCATTAAGGATTCATGCAACCGAGACATGCTTTTACTTGCAGCCTTTTCATTGAAAAAAATCTCACTAAAGGTACTAGGTATAATTTCTTATGTAATTTATTTACCTTTTTCTCTCGTAAGTGTACTATTGGATATAAGCTCCACTAATATATTGTTATTATGCAAAACCTCAAGTTTTTTTATATTTATCAAAAACACTGATTATTTTACAAGCAGCTATCATCTTACAAGCATGTATTATAATTTTTTTTTTTTGCTGATATGAGATTAAAAATCATAAGGTTTTGACCACACCTAACCTATAATTATAGTTGTTGATTCACTAAGGTAAGATAACATGATTTATAGGTTCCTATAGAGTCCTCAACTAAAACTTAGACCAAACTTAGATTTCAAAATTTATAAAATTACATTTTGATTCAAATTTTTTGAAAAAATTACAAATAACTCTCTCAAACTTGAATATACAAATATGGTAAAATTTTGAATCTTTATAAGTAAACAAATCCCAAATAATAAGTTACGAATTTGAAGATCCAATTTGATTATCAATTACAACCCATCAAGATTACAAAATCAAACTAATTAATAATTTGATTTCAAATCCTCTCGGTCCTTAAAAAAATAAGGATCCCATCCGACGGCTCATTGCCATCCAGCCCCTCCAACACCACTGCATTCATGGCCTTCACCAGAAGCTAGCCCATTGGCCACTTGCCCATGAATATGACCACCCCCGGCTATCTACCTCACGGACCTGCGCGTTGCCGGATTTGCTACCTGTGCTACCGTGGGATCACTCGCACCTTAGGGCCTGCGGCTCTTGCTCAGCTACCGCCCTCCCGCCACACCACAACATGGCTCGGCCCTCCCTCATCACCCAAGAGCGGGCTGCCGCTAGTCATGTCGCCAACCTTCCCTTCTCGTGCCCGAGCGGGCTATCGCCCACCCTGTCGCCTCCTGCACGTCCCAGCCCTCCGTCATTGCACCCGAGTGCGCTGTCGCCCGTCCCGCTACCTCTCACCCCAAGCCACTGGCCCGGCTCTGCTCCCGAGCTCCATGCTTGCATAGCCTTGTCCTTGTGCTCGTCCGGCCAAACTTTGCCCTGTCGGCCAACCCGTCCTCTTCCTTGCGCTGCAACATGCCACTGGTTCGACTCGACATCTCCATTCGTGCCTCGCCATTGTCTTGCCTTCAGCCTCCTATCCACCGCTGTTCAATGGTCGAATCTGACCAAGATTTGGTCGGGATTTGAGAGAGAGGGCGCAACCCTCTTCTGGAAGTGACGAAGACCGGCTGGAGAGGGAAGAAGAAAGATGAGGAGAAAAAAAATAAAAAAAGAAGAAAGGAGCTTTCTTCTAAAAATAGAAAAAAGGAAATTTGATCTCGTCTTGCGTGCTTAAGCCAATGATTTAGGATTAGCATGTGAGTTTGTTTGTAAATTAATTTCAAAGTAAGACCAACCTAGAGACTCATTGAATATTCATTTGGATTAAGATTAATCTGTGAGCTCAACAAATATCTATTTATAGAATAAGCTCAAAGTCATCAATAATACCCTAAATCCTAATTGACAACAAACCATAAAAGATCATCGATTATAAAATCAAAGGTGATTAGCACAAGCTAAGTCTGTTAATCATTCTTTCAAATCAGATCAAAATAAAGTAAGTTCGAACTTGCTTAATCAGTCAATCAAGATATATTATTCTAACTAAGTCAAATTACGAAGTTATCACGTATATCTTATTAGTTATAAAAATATTTTTAAAAAATAAAGTTATCACTTATATCTCATTAACTATGAAAATACTTCAAACGAACGAAATTATTATCTATGCCTCATTGACTATAGAAATATTTCAAAAATTAATGGAGTTATCACTAATATTTTATTGATTAATGGAAACACTTCAATCCAAACGAAGTTATGTCCAATGCATTATTATTTGATGGCAAGGTGATCCATAAATTTTTTGCTGTGAATTACATCTTGTTGGGGGATTCGAAAGAGTATCAAATTAGATTAATATAATAGACCAAATACCAAACTATTTCAAAAGCCTAAATTGATGGAATATGAGTTTTTTCACTATATATATTGGACTCTATCTATTCAGTATCTAATGTAGGACTAATCCATTACATCTAATACTATAACAATCTTCCTCTTCATGTATGACTTGACCACATCAATTTTAATATTTTTAATCAACAACTTGTTATCAGACTAATTCTGATCAGTGCTACTGGAGAACCGTCTAATGCTATCCAACAATCTCTCTCTTGAGTTATAGTATTCGGAGGTTTACTGCTATCTATATGATATCTATTTGATTCAATTTTCGAGTCCAATACTAGCACTTGATCAACTACACTCAATATAATGCCAATCAAGTCTTGCACCTCTTGCAAATGGGCTTCGCCTTTACTCCAATCCGAGCCGAGAGTAACATGTGGCTCAATCATATCATCAACCATCAAACCAGTGTGTGCCACTATATGACTCACCCATGTATTGCTTGCAAATAAGACTTGTCTTAATATCCAACTTTGAGAGAGAATACTATACAATTCGATTTGATTGCATTATCACCATGGTAATTTTGGTCTTAGAGAGTATGCACAATTTTAATCTAAAGCTCTAATATTATTTATTGAGGGAGTCCAAAGAGTGTCAAATCGAGTTCATATAGTGGACCAGATACTAAATTATCCTTAAAGTCTAAACTGATAGAATATGAGCTTTTCACTATATATATTACACTCTATCTATCCAATATTCGATGTGAGACTAATCCATCATACTTGACACTATGACAAACTTGATCTACCCACTTGCAACTCTCTTCCTCCTTCAACATTGTCGAGACTCATGTTTGAACATAACTGTAGAGTCCTACATCACCAAAGTGCATGAGCTAGGAGAGGGGTGCATATGCAAGAAATTGGGTTTGGAAGAATATTTTGGTCCTTGAGCATCGTGCACATGAGGGCAGCTATGGAGAAGCTGGGGACAATAAGTCTCTTGATTTGGCTTAGCTTGATACTAAGAAATGCTTCGATTATCAAACTCAAATGAACAAGTCTATACTCCTTTTTATTGTACTAGATCCTAAGGGGAGAGAAGTCAAGAGGTAAGAGTTTCTATTGTACTAGTCATTACTTTTTTTCTTTTAATAAAATGGGTCTCCTTGTAATTTTTTTATCATGGTTTTAATTTTTTGACTGATATGTAAATGGTTTGAACCAAACACAATAAAACAACTTCAAAATCCATTTCAAAAATTTAAAATTTTTAATACTATTAGATGTTTACAATAATTGCAATGGCTAAAGCAAAACAATGAAAATAAAATAGTTTCAACAAGTGTCGAAATCATTCTTATTGCATCTGTCTGATTCTGGGTTGGAGCTTGTGAACTCTTTTCCGTCCTCTCTAGTATATTCCAACCTACAAAAACAAAATTGTTCACTCAGTTATAACCGAAAGAGGATCTTTCGACGCTCAAGTTAGTAGATCATTCTTACTTGATCTCTTTCACTCTTGGGAGAGTTAGAGTTTTTTGTGGAATGATATATAGAAATTGAACTTTCGAAGGAATAAGAAGAGGACCAGAACCCTTTACCTATATGTCTTGGGTCCTATTATATTATGCCCCTAGATAACCTGACGAGGTCTCATTGATTAACTCTACCATATTTAGTATGTGAGCTAGCTGAGAGTATGTTAAGAATTATTCTTAGCATTCCATACTCCAATTCAATGGGGATTTGTCATTTTATAGTAGGTATGGCAGATATGATAGGTGGCACAAGTGGTGCAGATGTTGTAAACTATTGGGAGAAACGAAAGAGTGTCGAGCCAAATCAATATAATAGGTCGAATACCAAACCATCCAAAAAGCTTAACCTTATGGGATATGAGTCTTTTTCACTATATATATTGGACTCTATCTATCTAATATCTGATGTGGGACTAATTCATCACACTTGATATTATAACAATCTCCCCTTTCAGGTGTGATTTGACCATATTAATTTTAACGTTCTTAATAAAAAACTCTTTTACTCGATTACTTTCACCGTGTGACCCATACTAATGGATTTTGTCTCATTTTTTAATTTTTTAAGAGAGGATAACATGCGACTTAATTCAATTGCATTATTATCGTAATTTCAGTCTTAAAAGTTTGCACAGGTTCAAACTTAAAGCTCTAATACTACTTGTTGGGGGAGACGAAAGAGTGTCAAAGCAGATCAATATAGTGGGTTGGGTAACAAACAATCCCAAAAACTTAAGTTTATGGGATATGGGCCTTTTTTACTATATATATATTGGACTTTACTATCTAATATTCGATGTGAGACTAATTCACCCGACATTATAACAGTAGACTAGTTGATCTCCTAGGAGGTCAGCTAGTCTACTTATTATAGGGGCAAAAGGAGGAAGCTTAGTGTTCAGACAATTTGCCGTACTTTGGCTGTTGACCTACCCTAGTAGGATTGTGTAGCTCGAATTTTGAGGGTTGAGCTATGAAGCCTATCTCATATTGACTAGGTTATGAGCCTATCTCCTCATATTCGTGCTATTAAACTCGTCTTCAGATAGCCATATTATAGAGTCCATCCTTTGATACCTAGATTATAAAGCCTATTCTTTGATACCTAGGCTGTGGGGTTTAGCCCTCCAAAGCATTATCATGCTTGGGTGTAGTGGTGAAGTTGACAACTTTGGTTTTAGTTTGACCCACCTTCCAATTTGTCATGTGATCTGATTTTAGTTTATTATTACTCTTTGATACATCATGACACCCCAAGCCTTTCATTCAACCTCTAAGTGGTTATAGGCAATGACTTGTATTTTGAAGATTACTCTTGGCTATCATCTTTCTTAGGTGCACATTATCTATGAGAACTGAAAATGCTAGACCTATGATGGTATCGTATTCAATGCTCTAGTAGCCTTCTTGGTGCTTCAAGTTTCAGGGGGCCTCCTTGAGTACTTTTTTTGCCTATTGGTCTTCTCGAGATGTGACCTTTTAGCATGGACAGCTTTTACTCTTTAGTCATTTCATCTACAACTAAAAGGTGAGAACAAGACATCTTCTACCAGCCCCTAGAGGTCTTGCTTTTTCTCCTGCTTTCTATTATGGCTACTTCTTCCTTGCTTATCCCCTCAATGTCACTCCGCAAGTTAACTATCACGACTTGACTTTCTTTGATTGGAGTATGTTTACAGAGTCTCATATGTAGGGACTCAAATCATATTCCCCCTCATAGGAGGGACATCTGTGCTCATGGGCCTTTGGAGTCGGTGGGAGATGTTCCTCTCTTACCCTCTACATTGAGTTTCATGGAAACGTAGGCATTGTAATATGCTCTTTTGCATTGTGACGTCGCTATGCAAGTATGATGCCTCTTTTCTCTCTTTTCTTTCTTCTTTTTTTATAGCTTGGTGATATTGTCCAGGACATATTTGGACATCTTTTGAGCCTTTATGAAGAGGCTTCTATAGTAGGATCGAGTTATTACACTATTGTATGAGCTTGATTACACCAAATATGAAGCGGAGGAGCTCTGACAATGTCTTTCTTCCTCCCAAGACTAACTCTTTAGGAGCAATAGCAGGAGTCCTTATGCAATTATCTCTAGAATGAGTAAGAGAGGACTCACCGAGCCAATGAGGTCTGTGCCCAAGTTGAGCTATGGGAGATTCATGCAGCGGAGTGGTTTTATTGTTGCAATGAATTTCAAGCTTTGTTGGAACAAGCTCAAGGGAATGGGACTACCAAGGTGTAGCAAATGCTGGTTGAGGCTAGGTTAACCTTGTTTCTAGGGGGTATGTCTATTGCAGAGTTGATGCAATTGACCATATGTATGATCAGACCTTCAACCTACATGATCTCTTTCTCCTTGAGGTGAACAAGGACTGGTCCAAGTGGCTACTAGAGTCTTACCTCGAGAGCATAGATGCGGTGGGAATCCTTAGGAGTCTTTTTTCTCTCACTCCTGTAACCCTTGCTTTTTACCTCTACTTCTACCCCCTAGGCTGCCGCAGGTCAATTTGAGATGAGCAACCCTTCCTAGCCTTGAGGGCTTATTTTGTCTTATTTTGGAAGCATATCCTCTTTTGTTGTATTATTTTTTGAAAGAATAAATTTACCTTTTTTGGTTGTTCCTATTCTGCTTCTTTTCAGAGTTGAGTTTAGGGTTTCTTTTCCTCATTTGATGCACCCCCCGAGGACTCTTCTTCCTTTGGAGCTTAGTATTGTGATGAGTGTAAGACATCTATGATGCCTCTCTATTAGGAAGATGAACTGGTGCATGATTTTTCTCTTCCTATGGGTCTCGCCATGGGGTTGGGGAACCTTGTCTGGGTTGAGTCTTGAAAGGCAGCCATGAGCACCTTGTTTGTAGGGGCTTGTGTCACTTCGTATCGCTTTAGGCTGCTCTTAATCATCCCTTGCAATCTAGCAGGCTCCCAATCGTAGTCTTCATGGTGGTTATCTTGGGTTATGACACTCAGCTATGAGCCATGGGCTCTACATACCCACCATGCGACTTAGCACTTCTCCGAGCCCATATGAGCTTCATCATCTTTCGCCCCTTGTTCTAGCAATATGATTTCTCATTTCTGTTGTGTTTCTGGTGGCACCTATTTTAGTGGTTGGCTCAAGCTAAGGTTCCTGGAGCATTATCAATTTCTAGATGGGTCCGTGTGATCTGCTAATGCCTACTAGCATGGGGACCACCCTTCTCCTAGGTCTCCTTATTGTTGCTTGGCTATCTAAGGGTTGGATGGTGGATGTGTATTTATACCAGTGTCGTCACTTCCTTTGTTCGGGGCAGTGAGTTCAATCTGGCCTAATGAATGTGTTTAAATGACTTTTTGTCTAGGCAAACTTTGCATTCCTCCTCCTTTACTTTTTGAGCGGCTCGTCGAGCCATTTGATAGGAGATCTTTGCCTCGGATAGATACATGCATCCTGACTATTGTTATGGGATTTGGTCTCCCTCGTTGGGTTGTCTTTGATGAAAGCTCTTATTTTTTGTATAGTGAGTATTTCATTTTGAAGTGTAATTGAAATGAGAAGGTTTTCATTATACCTTACTCTATTTAGGATGGCTCCTCATGCCGCTAGCTTAGGGGACTCTATTTTGAAGTGATGCTCATATTTCAATCATGTTGTGGGTGTGGGATCGATTTCAATAGTTTGAGAGTGGTAGAGACCATAAGGAGTGACCTCAATTCATAAATTAAAATATAATTTAATTTAGTGTACAAACTCCTTTTGTTAATTACTCCGATAATTATTAGGAACCTTCTAAAGTAAAAAACCTAGCTAATAAAATAGAGACTAAAAAAAGAAAAGAAAAAAAAAGCATTGGATTGATTTTAAGAAATGACACGTGATTTAAGTAAAAACATATTTTTCACTTTACAATAAACATCATCATGGTATTATGGGGAGATATGACAATAATAAATGAACAAGGGAAAAGGGAACAAGTGAGAAAGAAGTTCTAATGTGCACTATTGTGCCACTCCCATGTGTTTAACTACATGGCATCTTGACTTGGATAGGTCATGACTCAGTCTATGGTAGATATTGCTGGTGTTGTCCAGTGGGACACGAAAGGCGATGAGAAAAGTTTAAAACATTTCCAATAACTTTGAACGCTGGTGATAATTCTATTGGATGGTGTTGCTAATAGCTTATTGAGACTAACCTGGAGTGTTTTGATAGCCTTGAGCTTCGGTGATAGTTTCCTAAATTGAAGTATTTCTGTTAGTCAGTAAAATATTAGTGATAACTTCAAGTTTTAAAGTATTTTTTTTGCCAATAAGACATAGGTGGTAAATTCATTAATTTTTAAGTTTTTCATAGCCAATAAGGCATAGACAATAATTTTATAAATTTTTTAATATTTTCATAGTTAATAAAGCATAGGAGATAATTTCATAATTTTTGAAGTGTTTACATAACTGATGAAATGTATGTGATAACTTCATTAGTTTTGAAATATTTCAATAGCCTGTGGGAGCATAAATAATAACTTTATAAATTTTAAAGTATTTCCATAACTAATGAGATGTAGATAATAACTTTATTAATTTTTAAAGTATTTCTATAATCGATGAGGAATAAATAATAACTTCTTTGATTTTGAAGTATCTCTGTTAGCTAATAAGGTGTTGGTGATGACTTCATGAGTTTTGAAGTGTTTCCATAACCAATGAAGCGTTATGAGTTTTGAAGTATTTCTATAGCCAATAAAATATAGGTACTTCTTTGATTTTAAAGTATTTTGATAGCCAATGAGACATAGGTGATAAGTTTTTTAATTTTGAAGTATTTCCATAGCCTATGTGGTGTAAGTAAAAATTTTATGATTTTAAAGTGTTTTCATACCCAATGAAGTGTAGATGATAACTTTATTGAGTTTTGAAATTTTTTCATAACTAATGAAGCGTAGGTGATAACTTCTTTGATCTTAAAATATTTTCATAGCCAGTTAGGTATAGAGGATAACTTCTTTTGATTTTAAAGTATTTCCATAGCTCGTGGGTATTAAGCGATAATCTCATGAGTTTTAAGTGTTTGCATAATCCATAAGGTGTAGGTAATAACTTTATTGAGTTTTAAAGTATTTTCATAGCTCATGAAGCATGCGTGATAATTTCCTCTATTTTGAAGTATTTTTATAATTAATAAGGCATAGGTGATAAATTTTTTTTGATTTTGAAGTATTTTCCTAGCTCATAAATCATAAGCAATAACTTTATGAGTTTGAAGTAATTTCATAGCCAATGAGGTATAAGTGATAATTTCATTGAGTTTTGAAGTATTTTCATAGTCAATGAGTCATAAGAGATAATTTATTTGGTTTTGAAGTATTTCTATAACCAATAAAGCGTAAGCAATAATTTTATTTAATTTGAAGTGACATTACTTATTGCTTATAGAGTTGGGCATAGCTATGGAGTGCTACCAAGGCTTTTGTAGCACACCTGCCCATCTTAGTTCTCCTCAAACTAATTTTAGTTTAGGTTAGAATGGTAATATCACTCATTATTCATAGCCTCAGAGTATTATCAAAAGTTTAACGCATATAATGGGACTCAGTTTGACCTTGTTTAATTCTATCTGGATTAATCTGGTTTGGGTTTGAGTTCGATTTGGAATCAGTTCAATGTTCAGTATTCGATTTTGGTTCAAGTCTGAATTAATTCAATTTGATATTCAAAACTTGATTAAATTATGATTCACTAACTCCTTTTTGAGAGGTAATGGTATGTTCTAGTTTTTCTCTTATGAGAACCTTTAGTAATTGAGTTTGCGTTGATACTTTATAATATGACTAAGGAAATTATGTGAAACATCTATTCTGAAAATCATTATTAGTATTGATTTTCAAAAGAACATTTATCAAATACTGATTATCAACTCTAATTAGAGCAATGCTAATTTTGATTCGAATATGATTAACTTAGTTTAACATTCAGGACTCGATTTTGGTTCAAATCTAGTTTTATTTAACTTGGGTCAAGTTTGACCTTATGTTGGATTTTTATCAGATTTGGGTTTACATCTTAATAAACTTTGGTTCAAGTTTAAGTCAATTTGGTTCAACTTGATCTCAGTTTAGGCTCAGCCTAATTATTGTTTGACTTTGGTCAGCTATCAGATTGATTTTACCTCAATTAGGATTTGCTTTGAGCTTAATTCGATCCAAATTTGGTTTGATTTGAACTTGACTTAATTTTAAATTAACCCAATTCGAATCTAATTAGGGTTGAATCTGAGCTTATTTGGTTTGGGTTAACTAACTTTGGATTTTAGATCTAGTTAAATTTGAATTTTAGTTCATTTATTTGATCCATTTGGGTTTATTTGGTAGTTCATCTAAGTTAATTTGGTTTTGCCCATTCAATTGTTCTAGTTAAATTCAATGTGATTGAGTCACTTCATATTAATCAATTTAATTTGAGAGATCTTGGCTGCTATGATAATTTTGGGCGAGCCTATGACTGATCTTAGATATGCAAGCTTGACGACTAGCTTAGTTTGGTGGGTCCAAGGGCTGGCCTAGTTTTGAGGGGCTCTAAAGTAGACCTAGAGTTAGTGAACCCGAAGACTAGCTTGGGTACAGTAGGTTTGAAGGCTAGTCTATTGTTACGGTAGATCTAGAGACTAGTTGATAGTTTCGACATACTCAAAAGCTAGTCTATAGTTTTGGCGGAGTTAAATGCTAGCCTAGTTTTGGTGGGCCCAAAGACTGCCCTAAGTTTGAAAGGCTCGAAAATTAGCTTGGTGAATCTAAAAGCTAGCCTGGGTTTAGTAAGTTCAAAAACTAGCCCGAGTTTGGCAGGGTAAAAGATTAGCTTGGTTTTGACATACCTAAAAGTTGACATGATTTTGGTAAGTTTAAAGACTAGTCTGGATTTGACGAACTTAAAAGTTGACCTAATTTTAATAGATTTAAAAACTAGCCTGAGTTTATCGGGTCTAAATGTTAGTTTGAGTTTAACGAACCCGAAAACTAATTGAATTTAGTAAGTCTAAAAATTAGTCTGAATTTGATGAATTCAAAGACTCGTAAGCCCGCGAGTTATCCTATACATAAAATCATAGGTGATAGCTATATATATGGTAATCCATTGTCATATAAAACATCCTGGGTGATTATGATATTCATGAAATTTCATTTGATATTCCAAAAATTACGGAAATGGTGATAACATGAAAATCGTGACAAGTGACTTTGTTTTCCCCCTTGATGCTGGCCCCATTTTTTTTTTTTTTTTTTTTTCTGTTTTGCCAACAGATCCATCTTTTTTCCTATCTTCTTCTTCCGTCTCTTTTCTGCTCAAGCCTATAGCATTTTTCCTGAACCCCTTCTTCTCCATCCAAACAGAGCCATGGTAGCCTAGACCTCTTTCCCAGTTGGATCCGGCCGGATCCGGCCATGATTGCCAACAGACAATAGCAAGGACCACCAAAGTGCATCTATGGGGACGAGACAGGCGGGGTTTCAGCTGGCAGCGGGGTGAAGCCAGAGGATGAGAGCGACGCCAGTGAAGTAGAGGCCCAGGCAGGCGCGGGGAAAACAGGATATGACGTGTTCTTGTTCGGTGGTGCAATGGAGCTCAAGCATAGCTTGCGGGCGAAGGTGGGGCACGGCCGGCCTCGGCTAGTGCAGCAGGGGCAGGTGCAAGCCGGCGTTGAACGGAGGAGGAGCTCGGCCAGGTGGGGTGCGGGCAGAGCTAGGGTTCTGCTACGGAGGCACCGAAGTGCAGGCGGCTCGGGCCGGCGTGGTGGAGGGTGGTGGCGGTGCTAGGTCATCGGCGAGGAGGAGATATACCGTGTCTGGGTCTAGAAAGAAGGCCAGGGCGAGGGGGTGCTCTCGAGTTCACGACCGGATCCCATCGGACATTGGCCAGATCCGGCCACTGGTGGGCAGGTGGAGTGTCGCTGCGGCCTCAGAGTCGTGCATGACCAAAGGCGGCAGGGCGGTTGAGAACGGGCAATGGGCTGGGGTTCACGCCGTCAGCTCATGTGGGCGGGTCAAGGGGTCAGTCCTCGGAGGAGGTGGTGGCGAAGCACAGGAGAGTGGGCAAGCGGTAGCCAATCAACAGAGGAGATATTCGGGAGTCCTTCAAAACACAACTACCAATAACAACGAAGGACGAGATTACCAATAACAACGAAGGACGAGATCATGAAGCTTAGTACATTAACCTCTTCGTGTTTGGCTTTAGCTTGTTGGGATCATTGTTTTGTTTTTCGCTTGACTTTCTTTATTGATTTTTGTTTCTCTCTCGTTCTTCTCTTTGTCGGTATCTAGTCTGACCCCTTTTTTAATTACAGAATGGACCAAATTATTTTAAATAAAAAAATTATTTTTTCTCTCTTATTTATTTATTTAAGTTTTTTGAGTAAATCTTGAGTTAGATAATCCTAGAAGGTTCTCGTGGGTGAGAAGATTTGATTGGAATCCTTACCTTCTAAGTTTGAAATGGACGTAGATATGAATAAAGATTTGATTTGTTTATTTATGAATGAAAATTGTATTCATTCACCATATTTAATTTTAAAGTGACTATTGACAAATTTTTTTTAAAAAAATTTGGAGTAAAATATAATTTTATAAATTTTATGGGTTTTTTTAAAAAGACCTATTAAAAAAATTTTAAAACTTTTAGAGTCTTTTTTTGTGAAAAAATTCTGAACGGAAACTTATTTGTTAAATTTATAAGATTCAGTGACTCAACTATAATTTTTACTAAATCAGGATTTCTTTTGTAAAATTATTTGTGAGAGTTTCTTTGTTAAACTTAAAACCCTAGGGATTAATTTGTAAATTTTTGTATTTTAGAATTTATGAGTAAAATCCCAAAATTCAAGATCTCATATGTAAATTTGTAAATCTTGATTTAGTCCAAATCTTATTTTATCCCTAATTGAAATTTAGGCCGAATTTAATTTAAGGCTTTATGTCTATATTTTGTTCATCATAAATCCGACTCAAAATGAGAGTAGGGGTACAAAATCTACTTAAACAAAGTATTTCCTTTGCATTCACTCTATGAGTTTTTTGGTCCTTTACTTCTTTTCTTATTATTTTGTGATTGCTTCCTCTCTCTTTTTTTACTTATTTGCTTTTCTTTTTCCTTTAAAGGTATTATGGAACCTTTTGTGATTGAGAAAATTTAAAATAGGACAAAAAAACAGTTTGGCTTTATAATGTTTTCTTCTCATCTTGAAAAATAATGTCAAAGCGGCCATTTCATACCAACCTCAAAAGCATCGAAAATGAGTGCGGTTTGACAACTACCACCCTTTTGTGCACTTTTCTAAAAAAGAAAAGCTGTGTTGATGAAACGGGTGAGCCTCTCATGTTGAAACCTATTGGACGCTTTAGGTAGTGAGAATCTTTAGAAACTTTGGGATTTCATATCTTGAATGGTCATTCTCGTATCTAGAGATGATCCTTCTTGCTAGCTAGAGTAGTGTCAGTTTTACCGAATTACTTAGAGTGAGTTGATGATATGATATCAATTTTTAGCTTAACTTGTAGGTTTCAGCATCTTGGAGGGAGTCATAACATCTAAGGGACAATATACAAAGAACCCAAGAATTTTGCGTAGTGTGATTGAGATGTGGGATCACACTATAAGTACCTTCCACACTTCGTATGGCCAGGCTGGTATAAGATAGCTAGCTGGTGTTTCTATTTTTGGGAGTTGTAATGATGAATATATTCCTACTAACTACCATATTGGCCTTAATTTCAGTTACACTTTGTATGGCCTCCTTGAATCATCTCAGGGATAGGAGCCAAGCATAAATGATGTAACCCTTTGACCTTATTGCTAGGCTCCAACTCAGTATATGTCCTTCGAAAATGACCATAGATCTAAGCATAAAAAAGTAGATGGAGAACCAAGTAGAAGAATTGTCTAGCCCTATGAAACTATCCACCATCGCTCTGAGGCCTACTCACGAGCTACGGAAACACTTCAAATTTATGAAGTTATCACCTATGCACCATGAGCTATGGAAACACTTCAAAACTAAATGAAGCTATTACTTATGCCTCATTGAGTATATAAATACTTTAAAATCAAAAGAAATAATCTCCTATACTCCATAAGCCACGAAAATAATTCAAAATCAATGGAGTTATTACTTACACCTAGTTAGTTATGGGAACACTTTAAAGCAAATAAAGTTATCACAAATACCTTATTAGCTAATGAAAATACTTCAAACGTTGAAATTATCACCAATGCCTTATTGGCTAACAGAAACACTTTAAACTAAGTAAAGTTATCACCAATACTCAAAGCTATTGTAAACACTTCGAATCTCTACTATTTTCTTCCACGTCCCATTGGACTATGCCATCAACATCTGCCATAGATCGAGTCAACTGAGTTAGATGTCATGTGGTCTAGTGCACAGAAGCGGGGTAGCAGCATATATTAGAGCTTCTTTCCCATCCCCTCTCTCTTTCTTTTATTTTATTTCCATGATCCTATTATTGTAAAGTGAAGGTATACTCTTGTTTAAGCTATGTATTCTTTTTCAAATCAATTAATATCATACTTTTTTCTTTTTATATATTTTTATTTTATTAGCTAAGTTTCTTAATTTAAGAAATTCTTAATAATTATTGGGATAATTAACACAAGGGCATACGCTTATTAGAAGTTAATATTCTCATAACACATGATAGTACACTTTAAATTAAATAAACTATGATTTGTATTTGAGGTCACTCCCGGAGTCTTTTCTACTCCTGGATCACCGATGGATCCTGTAGTGGAAAATTGGATGAGTAGTTAGAAGGCGGACTCTCACTTGCAATCCGTTCAAAGATAGGTGACCTAGTATGGAGTTGCAGGGGGATTAGACTCTCACTACAATAAAGTCAGTGAAGAAAGTGGAACTCTTTTGGCATTTACTGGCTGTTAACAACACTCTCACCACCCCTTTAGGGCTTAATGAGCCATCTGAAATATTGGTCAGTCTATCCTAGTAAGAGCGTAGGGGTTGTTCACATCTCATCCCTAAATATGTGTCAACAAACACCCTTTGTACGAGGTAGCCTTCTAACACAAAGGTAATGACAAGGGCTTCGTCCCTATTGTCTAAGCTCCTTTAAAGAGCCAATGCACTTGTGCATCATTCTCCTTCCCCTGGTCACCTTTCTCTCGCTGGTGTTCTAATAAGGGTGGGGTGTTCCATCACTTGCGAGACAGCTCCTAATTTCTTCCCATGATTTCAGTTAGACGAGTATGTCTTTCTGAGTGGGTTCCATTCCTTGGCCCCCTACCCCAATTTTAACTAGATGAGACTCGATTTTGGTAAGACCTTGCCATTTGTGGATAAGGACCAATGTCGAGGAGGCTTATGGTGATGTCATCTACTTTGAGACTGTTTAAGTAGACTTTGTAATCCTATTTCAATTTAAGTTAAACTTACAATGAGTCAAATTTAAATATAGAGCCTAAATTTCAATTAGGGATAAAAATAAATTTTGGCCAAAATTAGGATTTGTGAATAAACCACTCAGAATTTTATATTCACAAATAAACTCCTAAAATTTTTATTTTTTTAAATAAGCCTTTAAATTTTTTTTTTTGACAAATAAGTTCAAAATTTATTCAAAAAGGACTTTAAAAGTTTTAAATTTTATAACTATGTTTTTTACTAGACTTTGTAACCCTATTCTGATTTTAAGTTAAACTTACGATATACCAAATTTAAATATAGATACTTAAATTGAATTGAGCCCATATTTCAATTAGGGATAAAAATAAAATTTGGGCAAAATTAGGATTTATGAATCAACTGCTCAGAATTTTATATTCACAAATAAACTCTTAAAATTTTTAATTTTTATAAATAAGCCGTCGAAAGTTTTTATTCGACAAATGAGTCCAAACTTTATTCAAAAAGGATTGTAAAAATTTTAAAATTTTATAACTATATTTTTTTACAAAAAAGCCCCTGGAGATTATAAAATTATATTTTAGTCTAAATTTTTCAAACAATTTGTAAATAACTCCCTTGAAAATTTAGCATCCAAAATAGTACACATTTTTAATCTCTTCGTTATAAAAACAAATTCTAATTAATATATTACATGCTAATCACAAAAATATGAAAATATAATTTCAATCAAATATTACAATTACACCATATTTTAAAATGAAACCAATCAAAAATATAATTTTAATTAAATATTATAATTACACCATATTCTAAAATAAAACCAACCAAAAATTTGATTTCAAATTTTTCTGAACCTACAAATCGATGGAAAACTTGCAAAGAAAGAACAGATAAAAAGAGACGAGCAGAACGAGAGGAGGATCAGGAAGCCGAGAGAGAGCAAAAATAATCAGAGACAGGTATTCTTCTTTTACTCCCTGTTTCGTTTTCTTTCCCCTTGACCTCTTTCGCATTTCTTTGCTGCACCCGTGCAACCTGCGCTATCTCCGAGCCATTGACGAACCACCCAACTAACCTCCTTACTAGAACCCTAGCACCTCCGGCCCATGTCCCAACCCGCGGGCCCACGCCCGCACATCCGTTCTGCCTCTCTAGCCTGTCTCGCCGCTCTCCAACTCACGTCGCTGCTCCATCTTTCATGGTCTTCACCATCACCAGTTGTTGCTAGAGAAGAACGGATCTGACCAAGCCCGGCCAGATTTGACCCTGAATCTGATGAAGAATAGGCTGGATGTCGATTGGCCATGGTGGAGCTCCGATAGGGTTTTCGGGAGGAAGAGAAAAAAAAAAAGCCCATAGGAGAAGGAAGAAAAAAAAGAGAGAGAAAAAAAATAAAATCAAAAAGGGCAGTTGTTGACAAAAAGACAAAAAATCTGGTCAGTAGCAAAAAAAAAAGAATGGTTATTTTATTTTAATTTTTGTACCATCATTATTGTGACCGCTTATAATTTTTGGTATGTCTAGAAAACGCGGTCAACACTGCAGTCACTCATGGTTCTCTGTGCGACCGATGAACTCCAGTACCACTAGGTCATCAATGATTTTATACATCAATGGATTTCCATTAATATTACAACCGCATGTGGTTTTTTACACAATGACAGATCTCCATCATCATCCTAGTCATCTGTGACTTTGTGCATTAACAAACCTCCACCATAGACCAAGAGCTAGCTTGTGGGCTCATCCGAAAGTCAACTCCGATCTATAGTCAACCAGCAGGCTCGCTCGAAACTAATTTTAAACTAATGCCAGTTTGTAAGCTCGCTGAATGTCTATTTGGAATAAAATTAGCCTACGAGCTCGCTGAATGTCTAAAACCAGCTTGTGAACTTACCGAACATCGATTCAGACTAAGGTCAACTTGTAAGTTTGCTGAATGTCTATTTGGACTAGAACAAGTCTGCTAGCTCGTCGAAAGTTTGTTCAGATTAAAGCTAGTTTATGAACTTGTTGAACGTTTATTTAGACTAAGGCCAGCTTACAGGCTAACCAAACATCTATGTAAGTTAAAATCAGCTCGCAGACTTGTTGAACGTCTATTTAGACTAAGGTTAGTCTACGGACTCGTCAAACATTTATTTAAACTAAGGGTAGTCCGTAGGCTCACTGAATATTTATTCGAACTAAAGCCAGCTTGAAAATCATCGAATGTCTATTTAGACTAAGGCGAGCCATCAGGCTTGCCGAATGTCTTTTCGAACTAAGACCAATTTGTAAGCCCATTGAATGTTTATTTGGATTAAGGTCATCTCACGAGCTCACCAAATGTTTATTTAGACTAATGCCAACTTGCAGGCTTGTTGAACATTTATTCAAATTAAGGCCAACTTGTCAAATATCTATTTAAACTAAGCCAACTTATGGGCTCATCGAATATCTATTCAGACTAAGGTCAACCTACAGACTCGCTAAACATCTATTTAGACTAAGACCAGCTTATGAGCTCGTCAAACGTTTATTCAGACTAAAGCTAGTTTGTGAGCTCACCAATCATCTATTCAAACTAAGGCCAGTTTGCAATTTTACCGAATATCTATTCAAACTAAGGCCAGTTTGTGAACTCATTGAACGTCTATTCAGATTAAGGTCAGCCTGTGAGCTCACTGAATGTCTATTCAGACTAAAACTAGCTTACGAGCTCGTCAAATATCTATTTGGAATAAAGTTAGTTTACGAGCTCACAAAATGTCTATTTGGACTAAGACTACCTTATAAGCTCGTCAAATGTCTGTTGAAACTAAGGCCAATCCTCGAGCTTATTGATCGTTTATTCAAACCAAGACCAACCTACAAGCTTATCCAAAGTTATCATGAAAGCACATGGGCTTCCAAATCAAATTGATTAACATAAATTAATTAAACTCAACTGACTCAATCACATTAAACTCAAGTAAAAATAAATTAATTCAAATGAACCACCAAATGGACGTAAATTGATCAAATAAATGAACTAAAACTTAAATTAAACTAAACGTAAAATCTAAATTAAGTTGATCTGAACTAAATCAGCTTAGACTCAACCCTAATCGGGTTCAAGTTGGGTTAATTCAAAATCAAATCAAATTTGGGTCAAACAAAGCTCGAATCAAACCCTAAATTGGGTTAAATT
Organism: Trichopus zeylanicus subsp. travancoricus; assembly: GCA_005019695.1. Classification (NCBI taxonomy): domain Eukaryota; kingdom Viridiplantae; phylum Streptophyta; class Magnoliopsida; order Dioscoreales; family Dioscoreaceae; genus Trichopus; species Trichopus zeylanicus. Next base: position 7,114 of record RXID01016195.1, on the reverse strand, counting down.
GAATTCAAATTAAAAGCTAAATTAGGTCAAATCGAGCCCAAAATTAAACCAGAACTAGGTCAAGTCTGAACCAAAATCAAGTTGAACTAAATTGACTTGAACTTGAACCAAAGTCTATTAGGATACAAACATGAATCCAATGGAGGTCCAACATGAGTCAAACCCAAGTTCATCAATAGGTTGAGACAGAATACAAATAAAATTCATCAAGGGTCTAGTCTAACATCTATTGAGGATCCAATAAGGGTTAGACCCAAGAAGAATCTATCAAGAACCCATTCAAGATTGGATCCAAGAAAGATTCATCAAGAATCCATTAAGGGTCAGATCCAAGATCCATTAAAGTCCAACATAAGGTTCAGCCAACCTAAATCGAATGAAACTACACTTGAGTCAAAATCGAGTTTTAATATTGAATTAGATCGAATCAAACTTAAATCAAAGTCGAGACCTGAACATTGGAATAAATAAAATTGAGCTTGATTCAAATCAAGTTTTGAACATCAAGTTGAATCAATTCAGATGCGAATCAAAATCAAATTTTAAGTGTTAAACTGAGTTCGAATCAAACTCAAGTCCAAACCAAAATTAGTTTAAGTAGACTAAACGGGTGAAACTAAATCCACTAGGTGTGCTAAACCTTGGAGAACTCCAAGACTATGAACAATGAGTGATGTTGCTATCTTGACCCAAACTAAAGCTAGTCCAAATAAAATTGGACTAGATCAAATTGAGTCCTACTAGATATACTACAAGAGCCTTTGAAAGTACTCTAGGGTTTCACTCAACTTCACAAGTAGTGGGTAATGTCATTTCTAAATCAAAGAAGCTAATCGCTAATACGGTTAAAATTGTCACCCACACTTACAAAGCTATATACAACCCCATAAGTCATTAGTGTTGCTGCCAAACTAAAAAACTTAATCGCCGATATACTCAAAACTGTTGGACATACTTTAAAACTATACCTAACCCCATAAGTTGTTAGTGATACCATCAAATTAAAAATATTAATTGGCAATGCACCCAAAATTTTTTATCACACTTCGAAGCTATACTCAATTGCATAAGTTGTTGATAATGCTACCAAATTAAAGAAGTTAATTACCAACAAACTCAAAATTATCAACCATACTTCAAAACTATACTCAACCCCATAAGTTGTTGGTGATGCTACCAAACTAAAGAAGTTAATCACTAATATACTCAAAGTTATTGGTCACACTTCAAACCTATACCCAATCTCATAAGTTGTTGGTAACACTACTAAATTATAGAAGTTAAATACTAATTGGCTCAAAACTATTGATCATACTTTGAAGCTAGTCAACCTTAAAAGTAGCTAATGACACACCTCTCAAGCTAGTTAACTACAGAAGTAGTTGATGATACACCCTTCGAGCTAGTCAACTCTGGAAGTAGTTGGCGATGCACCCCTCAAACTAATCAATGCTAAAAGCAATTGATAATATACCCCTCAAGCTAATCAACTTTAAAAGCAGTTGATGACACATCTCTTAAGCCAGTCAACTTCGAATGTAATTGATGATGCACCCCTCAAGCTAATCAACCTTATAATCAATCATAGAAGTAGTTGATGATACACCTCTTGAGCTAGTCAACCATAGAAACAGTTGATGATACGCCCATCAAGCTAGTCAACCTTAGAAATCATTGACGATGCATCTTTTTAAACTAAGCCAATACACGCTTAAAGGCCATTGGTGATGCTCCACATTTAATCAACGATATGCCTAAAAGGCCCTCAATTATAATATTAGAAATTATTATAATAAAGCTAAAACCGTTAATCATTCTTTTGAATTAAAAATCAAATGAAGTCAACAGTCATAAGTAGAAAGCTATCAGTAACACTTAAAATCCTAATAGGGCTGACAAATTTAAGCCAAAATAGTTAGTTTCACCCCATCATCATATTATCAACATCTACCAAAGACCTAATCAAGATCTATCAGAGTCAAATGCTACGCAGTCCAAAGCTGGGGAGCGGGGTCATAGCACATATCAAAGCCTCTTCTCCACTCTTTTTTTATTTTTTTTTATTTTTTATAATTTAATATTAAAATCCATTGTAAAGTAAGGCTATATTCTTACTTAAGTCATATACTATTTCTCAAATTAATCAATATCATACTTTCTTATTTTTTTTATATCTCTATTTTATTAGCTAGATTTCTTACTTTAGTAGATTCCTGATAATTATTAGGGTAATTAATAACAGAAACTTATACCTGTTGGAAGTCAATATTCCCATAATGCCTGATAGCGCATTCAAATAAAATATATTTTAATTCGTGTATTGAGGTCACTCACTAGAGTTTCCGTTATTCTCGAGGCTATTGATCTCACAGAGGCACCAAGTGTTGCCTGCTTTCCGAGACACTATTGTTAAGGCACTATGGTTGTCGTCGGCTGCCTAGAGAGGAATCTTCTAGTGTATCTCAATGAAAATACTAATGTTATACCCGTTTAGTTCCGAGTCAAAGTTTATGAGCTCTATTTGGTTCTCTCTAACTAATTTAAACTTGTACAGAGAGAAAAAGTACTACTCACTTGATTATGATCAAGGGAGAACACTTTGATACTTAAGTTAGTGGGTTGTCTTTACTTGATCCCTTTTGCTCTCAGAGAAACTAAGATTTTTTATGGGATGATATACAAAAATTAAACTTTTGAAGGAAGAAGAAGGGGATCAGAATCCTTTATCTAAATGTATTGGGCCCAGTTATATTACGCACCCTAGATAATCTGACTAGGCCCCATCAGGTAATTCTACCACGGTCAGTATGTGAGTTACGGGGGACATTTTGAAAATTCTACTTTACATTATATACCATGATTCGATGAAATTTTGTCATATCATAGTAGGTATGGCAGGTGACACAAATGATAGTAGATGGCATAGATGACAATGTAGGAGTTGGTCTCTTAAGAGGTCAGCTAGTTTGCCCATTATAGGACGAAAGGAGAGAGCTATGTATTTAGACAATCTATTGTAGTTGGGTTATTAGTTTGCCTTGATAGGATTATGGAGCTCGACTTTTTTGTGGGTTGCACTGTGAAGTCCATCTGATAGTAGTTGGATTGTGGGGCCTATCTCCTTATATTTGGACTATGGAGTTCATCTTCTAGTAATTGGACTGTAGAGTTCGTCCTTTGATATTCGGACTATGAAACCTATTTTTTAGTAGTTGGATTGTGGAACTCGTCTTTTGATAATCAGGTTATGGAGTTTGTTTTCTAGTAATTGAGTTGTAGAGTTCACCTTCTAATATTCAAATTGTAGAGCTTAATCTTTCAGAGTCTTATCAAATTTAGGTATGCTAATGAGGCTGAAAGCTTCAACTTTACTTCGATTCGCATTTTGATTTATCGTATGACCCGATTTTAATTTATCATTATTTTTTGACACATTAGTTTCCACAATGAAAACTTAAAATTTTGATTTTTGACAAACAAAACTTTTTCAAACCTCTTGCGGGCAATCTACGTTGAATTAGTTCTGAAGGAGGGTTCTCTCACCCATCCATAAATGACATATTATTGTGAGGTGCAATACACGAATATGGATGCTACAGAATGTCCTCACTGATAATTTTCAGAGTCGTTCAGCTGGGGATGTTGTTGATAAATTTGCTTTGAACAATGGGAAACAATACAAATGACAGTACATCTCCATCGTCAATTTCACAAATAAATTCATTGCCACTATTTTTTTCCTCTCCCCAAGGGACAGGGAACTAAATATTTGAATATTCAGCTGCTTTAGACAAAAAAATTTCTTTTTCCAAGCGATATGATGATTTGATACATGGCTACTCTCCTTTTTTATATTTTATTGTGAAAAATATTGTTTCTCATGTATTCAAATTATAAATAATGTTTTAAGGAGTGAAAGGCATTTGGTTGACTAGGGTCTGTATGTAAAACATCATTTAAAATAATAATTCTTTGGCATGAAACTTGGACTATTGGGTCTTGATACTGCCTTCCCCACTTTAGGAGCTCCTCGTTTTGCACCGAGGAGGGGTTTTGTTGGACTTGTTTGCTCTTTCATTGGAATGGGACCCTACTTGACCATCCCTTTTTATTTTTCTAGTCTACTCTTTAGTGACCCAAATCTTCTTCTGCTGAAAATTGTGCTCCTCCTCCACCTATTCTTTTCTTCTGATTTTTTTTTCACATTTATAGTAAATTTACAAAAATTATTTATTTTATCATTATTAATAACAATTATTAATTTTATATTATAAATATATACAAAATTATATATTTTATTTTATTTTAATTTTATTGATTAAATTAATATAAAAAATTTTAAATTATTATTATTTGATTTCGATTTAGACAATCGATTAATAATTTTCGAACAATTGATTAAAAAATTATATTTTAAATTTTTAATTTCATAATATCAAACAGTTTGTCTTTTTAAAAGTGAGATACGATGAATAATTTTTTATATCAATTTAATAGTTATTCAAACAAAAACTAAATGATGATAATTTAATTTTTATATTATTTTAATCAATAAAATTGAATTAAAATAAAATATTTTTAATATTTTAGTCAAGATGATTTTTTATAAATTTATAGTATAAAATGAGTATTTTTTTTACTAATTGTAATAAAATAAAATAATTTTTCATAAATTTACTATAAAATGGGTGATTACTTATCAAAAACTCTTAAAATAATCATAAATTTATTATTCAAACTGCATGTATATATCTATGTAAAAGTTGGACAAACATGCGGGTAACTGATTAGGCATATGACTGTAAAAATTCTTTCGTTGAAATATATGTTATTTTAATATAAAAAATCTGTTTAAAAATTTTTTAGGAAAAGTTTGATCCAGAATGATCTCATTTTTTTCATTCGGACTAATTAATCTCAATTTAAATTTAAATTGAATTAAAAATAATATTACAAAATGAAATTATCTTAATTTTTTTATTTCAAATCAAATGGTTCTTAAATTTTTTGTATATCAACTAATTAAACAAAATTGATTGACTTTGGAATCATTTTATTTTTTTACTATGGAAGTCATCTTACTACCTATTCTCTTCATACTTTATCGCATTGAAATAAAGTACCGTTTGATTCGGAATCAGGATCAGGATTAGAATCAAGATCAAGACTAGTAAATCACTTTTGTAAACTAATATCTTTTTATTAAAATTAACGCTTCAATAATTTAAAGTTTAAAAAATTATTTAATTTTTTATAATAATTTAATTTAATAACAATGTAAAATAAGTAATATTAATTTTATAAAAAAAAAATAATTCTAAAATAGGCTGATCCTGAATCAAATGAGACCGAATGGTCCAAAGAGAGTTTTTCTGAAAATTTTTTTTATAACTCTCGATAAAATTTTCACATTTCTAAAAATCCGCTCCAATTTCTGAAATTCTTCAAAACCTCCTCCGTTAGTAAATAGTTAATATGTAAAATTCGAAAAGATTATAACAGTATTATAATAATAACGCATACTTACAGAAAAGTTTTAGAAATTTACTGATTCTTTTAAGGAATATAGGAAATTTTCGTTTTTTTTTTTACCCATTCAATTTCTCCCTTGAGTATTTGACAAGGGGTATATATATGAAAATCTCTCCATCACGAGGAAGAATATACAGTCGAGAGAATTTAGGGGACTTAAATGCTAAAAACTCGAACAGAGCGGATGAGATAGGCGAGCGTGCACTTATCGATGAACGAGAGACGATAAGAGAAAAGAGAGAGAGAGAGAGAGACGCAGATAAGCGGAAGGAATCCTTCGTTGAGCGCCGGTGAATCCCGCTCTTGGCTGTTGTTCTTCTTGGACGAGGCATGCTCGCCCCGGCGCCAGCCCCTTCGCCGCCGCTGCTCGGACGCGGAGCCCACGCCACTAATGTTTAGGACCAACAATGTTGCCGCGAGGGTTTTCGAGCGCCAAATCGGCACTCCTCGCCCGGGCGCCAGCGTATGCTTCTCACTCTTCATGCGCCGCTCTTGTTTTCCGTGAAAATTTTGGTTTTTTTATATGTCAGAAGGTCTGATGGCATTTCGAAGTCACTGCGAGTGTGTGAGCGCGAATTGCTTGATAAAGGTTTGAATTAGAGGTTAAATGTGTAGCTTATTCTATCCGTTAAGCAAAAAGGCTGATCCTTTTTGGGGAAAATGACCATGGAATGCAGTATGTATAGGTTTCGAATTAAAATTAAGATTAGCGAATGATTTTCGTAAATTAATATTTTTTTATCAGAATTAAAACTTTAAATAATTTAAAATTCGAAAAATTATTTTTTATAGGGATAATTACAGGTGATCCTCCGTAATTAGCCTTAATTACGATTAATTTCTCGTAATTTTCGTAATTACTTCCGCACCTCAAATTCGCCGACCCACAGCTCCTGATTGTTATTTAATTAAAATTTTACAAAAAAATTCCGATTTTACCCCGTTATCTTTACACATATATTCCTAAAAACTTATTTTTTATATCTAACTATCCGGATTTCGGAATTTTGCAAATAACACCCCGAAAGAACTCAGATTTACAAAAACATCCTCCAAATTCGAATTTTTGCAAATAAACCCCCGGAAATTATTTCGATTTACAGAGAAGTCCCCGAAATTCGGATTTTTGCAAATAACACCCCGTCGCGCGGGCGGGAGCGGAGGAGGAGGCCGGAAGGCCGGACGGCCGCGGGAGCGGAGGCGGCGGCCGGCGGCGGAGCGGAGCCGGAGGCCGGGCGGGCGGGAGCGGAGGCGGAGGCCGGCGGCTGGAGAGGAGGCGGAGGCCGGCGGCTGGAGCGGAGGCGGAGGCCGGCGGCTGGAGCGGAGGCGGAGGCCGGGGCGCCGGCGCGCCGAAACGCGGGAGCGGACGGCAACGGCCGAGGCCGTTCCGCCCCCGCGTGCCGGGGACGGAGGCCGAGGCCGGCGCGCCCGCACGCGGGCGCGGGCGAGGACGGCCACGGCCGAGGCCGTTCCGCCCCCGCGTGCCGGGGACGGAGGCCAAGGCCGGCACGCCCGCACGCGGGCGCGGGCGAGAGTCCGTCTCCGCTCCCGCGTGCGGAGGCCGTCCGCGGCCGCGTGCCGG
>RXID01016194.1:21639-40750 GCA_005019695.1 Trichopus zeylanicus subsp. travancoricus | reverse complement strand
TAGCGAGAACAGTAGTAGTACTAGTTAACTGGAGTAGTGTAGGAGTAGGAGTAGCAGTAGGAGCTATAGTAGTAGTAGTAATAGTGGTAGTAGTAGTAGTAGCAGTAACTATAGTAGTAGCAATAGTAGTAGTAGTAGTAATAGTAACAGTGGTAGTTGTTATAGTAGGAGTAGCAGTTGTAGCAGCAACAGTAGCAGTAGAAGTAGGCATTGTAGTGGTGGTGGTGGTAGTAGTAGTAGTAATAGTAGTTGGAGTAGTAGTAAGAGTGGTAGTTAGAGTAATAGGTGTTGTTAAAGTATTAGTAGTAGTTGTTGTGGTAGTAGTCGAAGAAGTAGTGATAATAGTAGTAGTAGTAGCAATAGTAGTTTAGTAGTAGTAGTAAGAGAAGTAGTAGGGGTAGTAGTCATAACATTAATAGTGTTAGTAGGACTAGTAGGAGTAGGAGTAGTAGTAGGAGTAGTAGGAGTGAAAGTAGTAGGAGTTGAAGTTGTAGTATTAGTAGTAGTAGTAGCACTAGTAGTAGTAGTATTCGTAGTCGTAGGAGTACTAGTAGTAGCTATTGTACTAGTAGAGTAGTAGTAGGAGGAGGAGGAGGAGTAGTAGTAGTAGTAACAGTAGAATAGGTGTAGGATTAGTAGTAGTTAGAAGTTGCAATACTAGGAGGAGCTATAGGAGTAGTAGTAGCAATAGTGGGAGTAATAGAACTAGTGGTTGTAGTAGCAGAAGTAGTTACAGTAGTACGTGTAGTAGTAGTAGTAGTAGAAGTAGTAGTAGTAGTAGTAGTAGTCATTTTAGTAGTAGTAGTTGTTGTTGTAGTAGTAGTTAAAGTAGTGCTACAACAACAATAGTAGTAGAAGAAGTAGTAGTAGTAGTTATAGTAGTACTACGTATTGGAGTAGTAATAGTTGTCGCAGGAGTAGAAGTAGGAGTAGTTGCAGTAGTAGTAGGAGTAGCAGTAGCATTAGCATTTGTAGTTGTTGTAGTAGTAGTGGTAGCAGTAGTAGTTGCAGTTGCTGTAGTAACTGCTATAGCTGTAGTAGTAGATGAAGTAGTAGCAACAACAATTATAGTTGTAGTAGCAAAAGTAGCTATAGTAACAGTCGTAACGGTAGTTGCTATAGTACCAGTCGCGGTAGTTGCTATAGTAGCAGTAGTAGTTGTTGTAGTAGTAGGAGAAGTGAAATTGGTAGCAATAGCAGTAGGACTAGTAGTAGCAGCAGCAGTAGTACTAGTTGCAGTATTAGTAGTAGCAGCAGTAGCATTAGTATTAGTAGTTGTAGCAACAATTGTATTAGAAGTAGTAATAGTGGTAGTAGTAGCAGCAGCAGTAGCAATAGTAGTAGTGGTAGCCGTAGCAGTAGTAGGGGTAGTAGTAGCAGCAGCAGCAGCAGCAGCAGTATTAGTAGTAGTAGCAGCAACAACAGTAGTAGCTGTCAGAGTAGCAGCACTAGTAGTAGCAGAAGTAGAAGTTGTTATAGTAGTAATAGTAGCATCAGTAGTAGCAATAGCAGTAGCAGTGTTAGTAGTAGTAGTAGTTGTTGTAGTAGTAGTAGTAATAATAGCAGTAGTAGTAGGCGAATGAGGAGTCATAGTAGTAGTAGTAGTTTTAGCAATAGTGGCAACAATAGTAGTTGTAGTAGTTGTTGTACCCATAGTATTGGTAGTAGTAGCAGCAGTAGTTGTACTCGAAATACTATTAGTAGTAGAAGGAACAGCAGTGGTAGTAGAAGTAGTAGTAGTATCAGTAGTAGTAGTAGCAGGATAAGTTGTAGGAGTAGTAGTAGTAGCAGCAGCAGCAGCAATAATACTACTACAAGTAGTAGTAGTAGTGGTGGTGGCAGTAGTAGTAGTAGAAGTAGCAGTAGCAGTAATAGTAGTAGTAGCAGTGGTAGTAGTGGTTGTAGTATCAGCAACATTATTGGTAGAAGTAGCAGTAGTAGTTAAAGTAGTATTTGCAACATTAGTGGTGGAAGTAGCAGTAGTAGCAGCAACATTAGTGGTATAAGTAGGAGTAGTAGCAGCAGCAGTAGTAGCAGTAATTATAGTAGTAGTAGTAGCGGCAACAGTAGCAGCAGTAGTTATAGCAGTGGTAATAGTAGCAGTTGTAGTTGTAGTAGTAGTTGTAGCAGTAGTTGCAGCAGTAGTAGTAGCTATAGTAGTAGAAGGAGTAGTAGTAGGAGTAGTAGTAGTGGTAGTAGTAGGGGTAGTGGTAGAAGTAGTAGTAGATGTAGCAATAGAGGTAGTAGTAGTAGTAGCCATAGTAGTAGTTGTCTAAGTAGTAGTAGTAGTGGTAATAGCAGTTGTAGTCATAGTAGTACTTGTTATAGCAGTAGTAGGAGTTATAGAAGTAGCAATAGTAGTTGTTGTTGTTGAAATTGTAGCAGTAGCAGTATCAATATTAGTAGTTGCAGCAGCCACAATAGCAGTAGTAGTAGTTGCACCAGCAGTAGTAGCAGTAGCGGTAGTAGTAGTAGATGTAGTAGCAATTATAGCAGTAGTAGTAGTGGTAGTAGTAGTAGTAGTAGTAGCAGTAGCTGTAGTAGTAGTAGAAGTCGCAACAGTAGTATAGTAGTACCCGTTGCAACAGTAGCCGTAGTTGTCGAAGTTGTAGTGGTTGTTTTAGCAGCAGTAGAATTTGTAGTAGCAGTGGAGACAGTAGTACTACTAGTAGTAGAAATTGTATTAATATCAGTTGATGTAGTAGCAGTACTAGAAGTTATTGTCGTAGCAGTATTAGTAGTAGCAGTATTAGTCGCAATAGTAGTAGCAGCAACAATAGTTGTAATGATAGTAGAAGTATTTGCGACAATAGCAGTAGTAGCAGTAGTTGTAGTAGTTGCAATAGTAGTGGTAGTAGTAATCATAGTAGTTGTGGTAGCTGGATTAGTATTAGCAGTAGTCATAGTAGTACTAGTAGCTATAGAAGTAGTAGTGGTTGTAGTAGTAGTATTAGTCATAGTATTAGCAGTAGTAGTAGTATTGGTATCAGTAGTACTAGTAATGACTGTAGTAGTAGAAGTAGTAGGAATAGTAGCAGCAGTAGTAGTAGTAGTTGCAGTAGTAGTGCTAGTAGTTGCCGTAGTGGCAGTAATAGAAGTAATAGTAATAGTAGTAGCTAGAATAGTAGTAGTAGTTGTTGTTATAGTAGCAGTAGTAGCAATATTAGTAGTAGTAAAAGTACAAGTAGCAGCGATAGCAATAACTGAGGTACTATTAGTAGAAGTAGTTGTAGCAATAATTGTTGTAATATGAGTAATTGTAGTAGTGGTGGTGGTGGTATTCGTTGTAATAGGTACAGTAATATGAGCGATAATAGTAGTAGTAGTAGGAGTAGCAACAATAGTAGTTGTAGTATTCGTAGCAGCAACAGTAGTAGTAGTAGTAGTAGTAGTAGTAGTAGTAGTCGTAGTTTAGTAGTAGTAGTAGTAGCAGTAGCAGTAGTACTAGTGGTAGTCATAGAAGAAGTTGACGTTGTTTTCGCAGAAATCATAGTAGTAGTACTCATCTTAATAGTAGTAGTGGTTTTGCAGTAGTAGTAGTTGTAATAGTTATAGTAGCAACAATAATAGTTGTAGCCAAAGCAATAGTAGTATCAGTAGTAGGTGTAGTAGTAGCGGTAGTAGAAATAGTAGTAGTGGTCATTGTAGTAGTAGTTCCAATAGAAATAACAATAGTATTAGCAGTAGCAGGAGTAGCTGTAGTGGTGGTAGAAATAGTAGTTATAGCAGAAGTAGTAGCAGTTGTAGTTGTAGTAGTAATAGAAGCAGTAGTAGTAGAAATAGTATTAGTTATAGCAGTAGCAGCCAAAGTACTAGCTGTAGTAGTAGTAGGAGTAGTAGTAGTAGTAGGATAGGTAGTAGGAGTAAAAGTAGTAGAGGAAGCAACAACAATAGTAGTAGTAGCTGTAGTAGCAATTGTGGTAGTAGTAATAGTAGTAGTAGAAGCAGCAGCAGTAGTAATAGTAGTAGTATTAGTAGTAATAGTAGTAGTAGTATTAGTAGCATTAGTGGTAGAAGTAGCAGTAGTATTAGTAGTAGTAGTAGTAGTAGTCACAGTAGTAGCAGTAGTAGTAGTAGCAGCAGTAGTAGTAGCAGTAGCTGTAGTGATAGCAGTGGCAGCAACAGTAGTAGCAGCGATTGTAGCTGCAGTAGCGATTGTAGTACCAGTAGTGGTAGTAGTTGCAGTTGTAATCACAAAAATATTAGTAGAAGTAGCAGTAACTGTAGCAGTAGTAGTTGTAGTAGTAGTTGATGTTGTAGTAGTAGCTATAGGAGCTGTAGTAGCAGTAGCAAAATAAATATTTGTCGCAGTAGCAGGAGTAGCGGAAGTATTAGTTTTGCTTGTAGTAGCAGTAATAGAAGCCGAAGTAGTAGTAGTAGTAGTACTAGTTGTAGTAGTAGTAGCCACTGTACTAGTAGTAGTAACAATAGTAGAAGTAGTAGCAGTAGCAGTAGAAGTAGTACTACTTGTAGTAGTAGTAGTAGTAGCCTCAATAGTTATAGCAATAGTAGTAGTAGTACTGGTAGTAATAGTAGTAGCCTCAATAGTAGCAATAGTAGTAATAGTAGTAGCCTCAATAGTAGTAGTGGTTGTAGTAGTATAAGTAGTAGCAACAGCCATCGAAATAGTTGTAGTTGCAACAACAGAAGTAGTAGTAGTAGTAGTAGTAGCGACAACAGTAATAGTTATTGTTCTAGTAGTAGTAATAGTAGTAGTAGTCGTAGCAGTAGTCGTAGCAACAATATTAGTAGTTGATGTTGTAGTCGTAGTAGGAGTAGTAGCAGCAGCAGCAGCAGTAGTAGTAGAAGTAATAGTACTAGTAGTAGAAGTAATAGCAGCAGCAGTAGTAGTAGTAGCAATAGCAGCAATAACAGTGAGAGCAGTTGTAGTAGTAGTAGTAGTAGTAGTAGTAGTAGTAGTAGCTGTTGTAGCAGCAGTTGCAGTTGTAGAAGTAGTAATAGTAGTAGTAGTAGTAGCAGCAGCAATAGTAATAGTTTTAGCGGTAGTATGCTAGTAGCAATAGCAGTTGTAGTGGTAATAGCAGTAGTAGCAGTAGTACCAGTACTAGTATTAGTAGTAGATTTACCAGTACTGGTGGTATTATTAATAGTATAAGTTGTTTTAGCTGCAGGAGTAGTAGTAGCAGTATAGGTAGCAATTGCACTTATAGTACTAGTAGTTGCGGTAGTAGTAGTAGTAGCAGGGGTAGTGGTAGTAGTGATCATAGTAGTAGTCTTCATAGTAGTAGTTGTACTAGTAGTAGTAGTAGTGGTTGTACTAGTAGCAGTTGTTATAGTAGTAGCAATAGTAGAAGTTTCGGCTTCAATAGTAGTAGTAGTAGTAGTAGTAGTAGTAGTAGTAGTAGTATTAGTAGTACTACTACTACTAGTAGTAGAAGAAGTAGAAGTGGGAGTAGTAGTAGTAGTAGCTATAAAAGTAGTTGTAGTAGTAGTACTAGTAGTAGTAGTAGTAGTCATAGTAGTAGTAGTAGTCGTAGTAGTAGTAGTAGTAGTAACAGTAATATTAGTTATAGCAGTAGTAGAAGAAGTAGAGTAGTAGGAGCAGTAGGAGTAGTAGCAATATTAGCAGTTGTGGCAGGAGAATTTGTAGTAATTGTAGCAGTAGTAGCAATAGTCTTTGTAGTAGGAGTAGTTGTAGTAGTAGTAGGAGTTGTGGTAGTAGTCGTAGGAGTAGTAGTAGTATTAGTAGTTGTAATAGTAGCAGTAGGAGTAGTAGTAGTTCAAGTAGAAGCAATAGTAGTGGGAGCAGCAATAGTAGTACTATTAGTAGTGGTAATTGTAGTAGTCGTAGGAGTAGTAGTAATTGTAGTAGTAGTACTTGTAGTAGTTGTGTAGTAGTAGTTGTAGTACTAGTAGTAGTAGTAGTAGTAGTAGTCATAGTAGTTGTAGTAGTCGTATTAATAGTAGTAGTAATAGTATTATTAGTAGTAGTAGTAGCAGTAGCTATAGCAGTAGTTGTAGCAGTATTGGTAGGAGTAGTAGTAATAGTAGTTGTAGTAGTAGTACTAGTAGTTGTACTAGTGATTGCAGTAGTGGTACTAGTAGTTGCCGTAGTGGCAGTTGTAGTAGTAGTTGTTGTTGTAATAGTCATAGTAGTACTAAAAGCGACGGTAGTAGCAGGAGTTGTTGTTATAGCAGTAGTCGTCGTTGTTGTAGTTGTAGTAGTAGTGGTTGTAGTAGTAGCTATTGTCGTAGTTGTTGTAATTGCAGTAGTAGTAGTTGAAGTAGTAGTAGTAGTATTAGTAGAGGTAGCAATAGTTGTTGTTGTAGTAGTAGTAGTAGTGGTAGTCACTGTAGCAGTAGTTGCGGTAGTAGTAGTAGTAGTAGTTGGAGTAGTAGTTGTAGTAGTAGCAGTACTAGGAGGAGGAGGAGTAGTAGCAGTATTAGTGGTCGTAGTTGGAGAATTTGTTTTAACTGTAGTAGTAGTAGTAATAGTCATTGTAGTTGTAATCTTAGTAGTAGCTGTAGGAGTAGAAGTAGTAGCCGCTGGAGTAGCAGTGGTATTAGTGGTAGTAATAGTAGTAGTAGGAGTAGTTGTAGTGGTAGTAGTATAAGTAGAGTTACAGTTGTGGTTGTAGTAGTAGTAATTGTAGTACTAGTAGTTGTAGTAGTAGTGTAGTAGTAGTAGCATTTGTCGTGGTAGTAGTAGTCATAGTAGTCGTAATAGCAAGAGTAGCTGTGGTCGCAGGAGTTGTATAGAAGTCGCAGTAGTAGTCGTAGTAGCCATAGTAGTCATAATAGTAATACTAGTCATAGTAGTAATAGCAGCAGCAATAGTAGTAGTAGTAGGACGAGTAGCAACGGCAGCTGCAGCAGCAGAAGCAATAGTAGTAGTAGCAGTAGCAGAAGCAATTGTAGTTGTAGTAGTAGTCGTATTAGCAGTAGTAGTAGTTATCGTAGTAGTTTTTGGTTGTATTACTACTAATAGTAGTACTTGTAGTAGTAGAAGTGGAAGTAGTAGTTGTTGGTGTTGTAGTAGTAGTTTTTGTAGTAGTAGTGTGGCAGCGACAGTAGTAGTAGTAGTAGTAATTATAGTAGTAGTTGTAGAAGTAGCAGTTGTACTCGTAGTAGCAGTAATAGTAATTGTAGTAGTAGTAGTACCAATAGTAGAAGTAGTAGTAGTTGTAGTCGTAGTAGTAGTAGTAGGTGCAGCAGCCGCAACAGCAGTGGTAGTAGTAGTAGCAGCAGTAGCAGTAGTAGCTGCTGTAGCCGCAACAGTAGCAGTAGCAGCAGGAATGGTGGTGGGAGTAGTAGTATCATTAGTAGTAATTGTAATAGTTGTAGGAGTAGTAGTTGTAGTAGTAGAAGTAGCATTAGAAGTAATTGTAGTAGTAGTAGCAGTAGTAGTAATAGGAATAGTAGTAATCGGTGGAGTAGTAGTAGCAGCAGTACCAGTAGAAGCAATAATAGTATTGGTAATAGTAATAGTAGTAGTAGGAGTTGGAGTAGAAGTAATAGTAGAAGTAGTAGTTGTTGTAGCGGTAGTAGGACTAGTAGTTGTAGAAGTACTTGTAGTAGTAGTAGTAGCTGTTGCAGTTGTAGTAGTAGTAGTAGGACTAGTAGTTGTAGTAGTAATATTAGCAGTTGTAGTAGTAGTAGGAGCTGTAGTAGCAATATAAGTTGGAGTAGGAGCAGTAGAAGTATTAGTAGTAGTAGTGGTAGAGTAGGAGTAGGAGTAGGAGTAGGAGTAGTAGCAGTATTAGTTATTGTGGTAGGAGAATTTGTAGTATTTGTAGTAGTAGTAGTAGTAATTGTCGTAGTAGGAGTAGTTGCAGTCGGAGTAGGAGTTGTGGTAGTAATCGTCGAAGTAGTGGTCGTATTAGCAGTAGTAATAGTAGAAGTAGGAGTAGTAGTAGTTGAAGCAGCAGTAGTAGTAGTGGTGGCAACAGTACTACTAGTATTAGTAGTGGTAATAGTAGTAGTTGCAGTAGTGGTAATTCTAGCAATAGTACTTGTAATAGTAGTGTAGTAGTAGCAGTAGTGGCAGTAGTAGTAGTACCAGAAGTAGTAGTAGTAGTAATCGTATTAGTAGTAATAGTAGTAGTTGTTGTAGTAGTAATAGTAATAGTCGTAGTAGTGGTGGTAGGTGTGGTAGTAGTAGTAGTTCTAGTAGTAGTTGCGGCGGTTGCAGTAGTAGTACTAGTAGTTGCTGTACTGGTAGTAGTAGCACTAGTAGTTGTTGTAGTGACAATAGTAGAAGCATTAGTAGTAGTAGAGTAATAGTAGGAGTAGCTGTAGTAGTAGTAGAATTAGTAGTAGTAGTATTAGTAGTAGTAGTACTTATAGCAGTAGTAGTTGTACTGGGAGTATTAGTAGTAGTAGTAGCTGTAAAAGTAGTTGTTGTAGCAATAGTCATCGTAGTAGTAGTAGTAGTAGTAGTTGTTGTTGTTGTTGTAACAATAGTATTAGATGTAGTGGTAGAAGTAGTTGAGTAGTAGTTGTAGTAGTAGTAGCGGTATTAGTAGTTGTAGTAGGAGAATTTGTAGTAATTGTTGTAGTAGTAGTAATAGTCGTAGTAGTAGGAGTAGTAATGGTATTAGTAGTAGTAATAGTCGTAGTTGGAGTAGTAGTTGTTGTAGTGGGAGTAGTAGTTGTTTTACCGGTAGTAGTAGTCACTGTAGTATTAGTAGTAGTAATAGTTATAGTTCTAGGACTAGTAGTTATCCTAGTAGTAGTACTTGTAGTATTAGTGTAGTAGTAGCAATAGCAGTAGTAATAGTAGTCATAGTAGTAGTAGGAGGAGCAGCAGCAGTAGTAGTAGTTGTAGTAGTAGTAGTAGTCATATTAGTAGTAGTAGTAGTAGTAGTAGTGGTAGTAGTAGTAATACTAGTCGCAAAAGTAGTAATAATAGTAGTAGTAGTTGTTGTTGTTGTTGTTGTAATTGGAGTTGTAGTTGTTGGTGTAGGGGTAGTAATGGTAGTAATGAGAGTTGGAGTAGGAGTTGTAGTAGCAGTTCTAGTAGTAGTGGTAGGAGTAGAAGTAGTAGTAGTAGGACTAGGAGAAGGAATAGTTGTAGTAGTAGTATTAGTAGTAGTAGTAGGAGGAGGAGTAGCAGCAGCAATAGGAGTAGTTGTAGTTACAGTTGTACTAGTAGCAGCAACAGTAGCAGCAGTTTTTGCATTAGTAGTGGTAGTAGTGGTTGTAATAGTAGTAGCAGTACCAGTAGCGGAAGGCGTTACAGTAGTAGTAGCAGTTGCAGTAGCGGAAGGCGTTACAATAGTAGTCGCTGGAGCTGTAGTTAGTAGTAGCAATACTAGGAGGTGTAATAGTTGTAGTAGTAGTTGTTGTTGTAGTAGTTGCAGAAGTAGTAGCAGTAGAAGAGATAATTGTAGTTGTAGTAGTAGTAGTTGTTATTATTGTAATTGTAGTATTAGTAGTAGTAGTAGTAGTTCTTGCTGTAGTAATAGCAGTACTACGAGTTGAAGTAGTAGAAGTAGTAGCAGTAGTAGTAACAGCAGTAGTAGGAGTAGCAGAAATAGTAGGAGTTGTAGTAGTAGTAGTAGTTGTAGTGATGGTAGTCGTTGTAGTAGAAATAGTGATGGTAGTAGTTGTTGTAGTAGGTGTAGCAGAAGCTGTAGTCGTAGAAGTAGTTGTAATTGTAGTAGTATTAGTAGTAGTAGTAGTAGTAGAAGTAGTCGAGTAGTAGTTGTAATAGTAGCAGCAGTAGTAGTAGTAGAAAATGTAGTAGTAACTGCTGTAGTAGCATCAGCAATAGTAGTAGTAGTATTCGTAGTAGTTACAGTAGCAATAGCAATTGTACTATTAGCAATAGTAGCAGCAGAAATAGTAGTAGTAGTCATATTAGCTTCAATAGTAGGAGGAGCAATAGAAGTAGCCGCAATAGCAGCAGTAGAAGTAGTAGCAGAAGTTCTAGTAGTAGCATCAGCAACAACAGGATTCAGAGTGTCTGTAGTAGGCGCAGGAGTAGTAGTAATAGTAGCAAGAGCAAAAATAGGTGTAGAAGTAGTAATAATAGTAGTATCAGTAATAGGAGTATAAGTAGTGGCAATAGTAGTAGTAGTCGTAGTAGCAGCAGTTGGAGTAGGATTAATAGTACTAATTCTGCTGCCACTACTACTTCTGCTGCTGCTACTACTACTAATGCTACTACTTCTATCACAACAACAACTACTACTAATGCTACTATTGCTACTTCTACTTCTTTTACAATAACAACAATAACTACTACTGCTACTATTACTCCTACTATTAGTACTACTACTACTGCTACAACTACTCTGATTGCTACTATTACTACTACTACTACTACTATGGCTGCTGCTGCGGCCGCTGCTACTACTAGTACACTTATACTACTGTTGCTGTTGCTGCTGCTGCTACTGCTGCTACTACTACAACTACAACTACTACTGCTACTACTGCTGTTGCTGCTACTACTGCTGCTACAACAACTACTATTTCTACAACTATTACTACAACTACAACTACAACTAATATTATTACGACTACTACTACTACTATTACTACTTCTTCTACTTCTACTGCTACTACTACTGTTACTATGACAACTACTACTTCTACAACAAAAAGAAGGACAACAACAATAACTACTACAAATACTACTGCTACTATTGCTACTATAACAACAACAACAACTACTGCTACTGCTGCTACTACTACTTCTACTACATCTACTGCTACTATTACTGCCTGCACTACTACTACTAATGCAACGACTACTACTCCTACTGCTACTACTATTGCTACTACTTCTACTACTATTACTACTTCTACTTCCACTGCTACGGCTACTCCTTCCACTACTACTATTGCGACTACTGCTCCTATTACTAGTACAACTACCTCAATTACGGCTTCTGCCACTATTACTACGACCTCTTCTACTACTGCCACTATTACTACTACTACTATTGCGATTAATACTACTGCTATTGCAGCTAATACTTCTACTGCTTATGTTGCTATGGCTACTCCTCCTACTACTACTACTGTTACTTCTACTACTACTACTGTTACTACTACTACTACTACTATTACTACACTACTACTACTACTACCACTGCCACTACTATTATTACTACTAGCTCAACTATTGCTTCCACTGTTACTTCTACTACTATTACTACTACTACAACTATAGCTACTCCTACTGCTGCTAGTGCTACTACTACAACAACAACTACTACTACTATTACTACTACTCCTACTACTACAGGTACTAAATGTACTACAAATACTAATACTACTATTATTAGTACGACGTCTACTACTGCTACTACAACTCCTACTACTAGCACTGCTATTACTTCTACTACTAGTTTACTACTACTGCTGCTGCTACTTGTACTGCTAAGAGTGCTGCTACTAGTACTTTTACAACTACCACTACCACTACTACTATTGCTAGTGCTATTACTACTACTACTATAACTATTGCTATAACTACTGCTACTCCAACCAATACTTCCATAATTACAACTACTGACTTTTACTACTACTTCTAGTACTACCATTACTATCTACTACTACTACTACTACAGCTACTACTACAATGAGTAATACGCCTATTACTACTTCCACTACTACTTCTACTTCTAAAAATATTACTACGACTGCTACTACTACTACTAATACAATTACTATGACTATTACTACCACTACTAATACAACTAATAATCCTGCTGCTACTATTACTACTACAACAACAACAACAACAACTACTTCTACTACTATGACGTCCACTACTGCTACTTCTACACATACTACAATTACTACTCCTACTAATACTACTACAAGGACTACTACTCCAACTAATATTAATTCTCCCACACGTATTCCAACTA
The DNA here is from genome assembly GCA_005019695.1 of Trichopus zeylanicus subsp. travancoricus. NCBI lineage: Eukaryota > Viridiplantae > Streptophyta > Magnoliopsida > Dioscoreales > Dioscoreaceae > Trichopus > Trichopus zeylanicus. The sequence continues at coordinate 28,904 of RXID01016194.1, read as the reverse complement.
CCACTACTACCACTACTACTACTCCACCACTACTACTACTACAACTGCTACTACTACTACAACTATTACTACTACTTCTACTTCTAGCACCGCTACAACTGCTACTAATAGTAACACCACCAGTACTACTATAGCTATTGCTTCTACAACAACAACAACTACTACTACTATATTGCAACTACTACTTTCGCAGCTACTATTACAGCTACTACTATTGCCACAATTGCTGCCACTATAACAAATACTACTAGTACAACAAGTACTACTACTATAACCACCACTACTACAATTGCTACAACTACTAACTCTTAGTACTGCTACTCCTATAACTGCTCCAACTGCCACCACCACTACTACTACTACTGTTCCTTCAACTACTACTGCTACTATTGCAACTATAATAGCTATTGCTGCTACTACTAGTGCTTCTGCTACTACTCTTGCTACTACTACTACTACTATTGCTGCTACTGTTGCTACTACTACTTGCACTACTACTGTTACTACTACTACGATTACTACAACTACTACAACTACTGTTGCTACTATTGCTACTACCACAACTACTCTTACAATTGCTAATACTGCTACTACTTCGGTTAGTACAATTGCTGTTACTCCTACTAATACTACTTCTGCAACCACTAGTATTACAATTAATACAATTGCTATTGCAACTATTAATACTTCTACAGCCACAACTACGGTTAATACTACTACTACTTCTGCTACAACTGCTACTTATGCTACTACTACAACAACAACTATTACTACTACTACTACTACTACAACTAATAATAATAATAATAATAATATTGCCGCTGTTGCTCCAACTACTACTACTACCACTGCTACTACTCTTACTACTACGACTACTTCTGCTTCTACAACTACTACAACAACTACTACAACTACAACCGCTACTACAACTACTACTGCTACTACTACTATACTACTACTCCACTACTACTATTGCTATTACTACTACCATTGCTGCTGCTGCTATTGCTACTACTACTACTCCAACTTGTACTCCAACTTGTACTACACTACGACTACTAATACTACTACTACTACTTCTACTTATGCTAATATTACTACTTCAACTATGACTACTACTACTACTGCAACTACTACAGCTACTACTCCTACTACTACAACAACTACTATAGCTACTGCTCCTACTACTACAACAACTACTACCACCACTACTACTACACTTATTGCTACTACTACTACTCCTACAACTACTACTGCTACTGCTACTGCTACTACTACGACTTCTACTACTACTACTACTACTACTACTACTACTACTACTACTACTACTACAGCTGCTGCTGCAGCTACAACTACTACTTGTACTACACTACTGCTACAACTACTATGACTAGCACTGCTACTACTCTGACAACTACAATTATTACTACAACAAATACTACTTGTACTACTACAACAACAATTCCTTTTGCTACTTCTACTGCAAATCCTACAACTATTACTTCTGCTACAAGTACTACTACTCCCTACTTCTACAACTAATACTACTACTACTACTAATACTACTAACTCGACTACTACTATTCCTGCAACTACTACAACTACCACTCCTAATACTCCTCGCACAACAACTACTACAACTACCACTCCTATCACTACTGCTGCTACGGCTACTACTACTCCAACTCCTACTCCTCTTGCTACTCCTACTACTACTACTTCTACTACTACAACAACTACTACAACGACTACTCCTGCAACTATTACTTAAACTACTAATGCTCTTACTATTACTGAAACTACTGCTACTGCTACTACTGTTGCTACTGGCACTGCTACTACAACTCCTATTCCCACAACTACTATTGCTACTATTGCTCCTACTACTAGTACTACTCTTAACACTCTTATGACTTCTATGACTACTACTCAAACTACTACCACAACTACTACACTCCTATTACTACTACTACTACAACTACTACAAGTACGACTACTCCAACTACTACTATTTCCCCTACCTCTATTACTACTACTGCTACTGGTCGTGCTAATACTACTACTCCAAACACACCTACTACTACTACTACTGCAACAACTGCTACTGCTTCTCCTCCTCCTCCTCCTCCGACTACTACTAGCACTACCGCTGCTACTACTACTACTACTACAACAACAACTACTACTACTACTAATGCTACTTCTACTAACACTTATGCTACTGCTGCTGCTGCTTCTACTACTACTTCTACTGCTACAAATACTATTACTGTTACTACTAGTCCTACTATTAGTACTACTTCTACCAGTATTATTTATACTACTACCAATACTACTATAACTCCAGTTGTGGCTGCTCCTACTACTACTGCTCCTACTGCTGCTGCTGCTACTACTACTCCTACTACAACTCCTACTACTTCTACTACTACTACTACTACTATTACTACTACTACTAATGCTACTACTTCTGCTACTATTGCTACTACTACTACTTCTACTACTGCAACTACTCATGTTGTACCTAACACTAATACTACGACTACTACTATTACGATTGCAACTGCTACTCCTACTACTACTACTCCTGCTCCATCTAGTACTGCTACCTCTAATACCACTATTACTAATAAGGCAGCTACAATTGTTCCTATCACAACTTATGCTACTACTACGGCTGCAATTACTAAACTATTATGACTTATACGAATACTACGGCTGCTACGACTACTATTACAGCTACAACTCCTACTACTACAACAACAACTACTACTTCTACTACTTGTACTACTACTACTGTTGTTGTTGCTGCTATCACTAATACTACTACTACTACTGTACTATTACAGCTAATACTACTACTACTACAACTACAACTACTATTTCTACTATAACTACTACTATAACTACTTCTTCTACTACAACTACTATTTCTACTATAACTACTACTACAACTACTGCCATTCCTACTGCTACGCCTACTACTACTACTACTATTACAAGTTCGATTCTTGCTACTACTGCTACTGCGGCTACTATTACAACTATTGCAGCTTCTGCAACAATTGCTACTACCACTACTACAACTACTACGGCTGCCATGACAACTACCACTAATACTTCTTTTACAATTGCTACCTCTACAATAATTTCTACTACAACTAAAGCTACTACTACAACTACAACTATTACTATTGCTACTACTGCTATTATCACTACTACTACAACAACAACAACAACAACTACTACTACAACAACAACAACTACTACTACTACTACTACTGCTACTATTACTACTACAAGTATTACTACTACTACTACTACTACTACTACTACTACTACTACTAATAACACTACTATTATTACTACTACTACTACAGCAACTAATACTACTACTGCTACCCCTACTAATAATACTACTGCTACTGACCCTACTACTAATACAACTGGTACTCCTATGACTACTGCTTCTGCTACTACAACTGCTACTACTACTCCTACCACTACAACTGCTGCTACTATTCCCACTATAGCTACGATAACAACTACTAAAAGTACTCCTACTACTACTACTACTTCAACTACTGCTACTATAACTGCTACTCCTACAACTTTGTTGTTGCTCGTATTACTGCTACTACTACTCCTATTACTACTGTTACTGCTACTTTTGCTACTTCTACGGCTGCTACTACTACAACTCCTACTAATACAGCTCCAACGACTACTACTATTGATACAAGCGCTCCCAATGGTACAGCTACTACGACAATAACTACTACAGCTCCTAATACCATGACTGCTACTACCATAACTACTAAAGCTCCTACTTATACTACCACTACTACCTCAATAGCTAATATTCATACTCCAACTACTACAGCTACTACTACCACTTTTACTTCTACTGATGATATTGTTACTCCTACTACTAAAACTAATGCTACTACTTCTACTACTCCAAATACTAAAACTACTTCTACTACTCCAACTACTACTACTACCTCTGCTACTGCTACCGCTACTACTACTACAACAGCTACTATGGATGCTCTTACTACTACTTCAACTACTATTGCAACCACTATGACTTCTGCTACTACTTCCCCTACTACTACGAATGCTATGACTACTACAAATACTACAACTACTACTTCTGCCATTACTTCAACCACCACTACTGCTACTACTATTAATGCGACTTCTGCTACGACTATAACTACTGCAACTTGTGCTACAATTGCTACTTCTACTACAACTACAACTACAACTACTTCTACTTCAACTACTGCTACTGCTTCTGCTACTACTTCTCCATCTACTACCACAGCTACTACTGCTACTGCTACTACAACTACTGCTGTGGCTGCTACTGATACTATTGCTACTACTACTACACTAGTACTACTACAGCTGCCATAATTTTTGCTTCTGCTGTAACTACTACTTCCTAGACTACTACTACTTCAGCTACTACTACTACTATTACTACTATTACTACTATTTTTACTATTACAAATGCTATTACTACTAATACTACAACTACTACTACTTTTACTACTATTACTACTACTACTACAACTATTACTACTACTACTACTACAACTACTACAACAACAACAACAACAACTACTACTACTACTACTACCACTACTATTACAACAACAACAACAACAACAACAACAACAACAACAACAACTACTACTACTACTACTACTACTACTACTACTACTATTACTACTACTACTTCTCCTACTACTACTACTTTTACAACTACACCTACTATTATGGCTATTACTATTGCTGTGACTATTATTACTGCGACTACTGATACTACTTGTTCTACTAATACTTCAATTACTATCACAGCTTCTACTACTACTTCTACTACTACTACTACTACTACAACTACTACTACTGTAGCTACTAATACTACTGCTACTACTACTACCACCACTACTACTACAACAACTACTACTACTGCAATTGCTACTACTAGTACAATAATAACTACAACAACTGCTGCTGCTGCAACTACTATTACTACTACTATAATTACTACTACTACTACAACAGCGAGTACTACTACTACAACAACTGCTACACTAATACTTCTGTTGTTGTTGCCGCTACTACTACTACTACTACTACAATTGCTACTACTACTACTACAAATACTGCTACTACTACAGCTACTACTACTACTATGACAACAACAACTACTTCTACTAGAACCACGACTACTACTACTGCTACTCCTACTACTCCTATTACTACTGCTGCTACTACTACTAATTCTACTACTGCTACTACTGCTACCACCACCATTACAACTGCTGCTACCACCACCATTACAACTACTGCTACTCCTACTACTACTATTGCTACAATAACAACAACAACTACTACTACTACTTCTTCTCCTGCTACTACTTCTAGTAATACTACTACCGCCACAAATTCTACTACTTCTACTACTGCTGCTCCTACTACTACTTCTAGTAATAATTCGACAGACACTAATGTTACTGCTTCTGTTGTTGCTCAACTTCTACTAATACAACTGCTGCGGCTACCACTATTGATCCTACTACAACTTGTTCTACTACTTTTGTTGCTCCTGATTCTCCTACTACAACTACTACTGCTATAACTACTACCACTATTGTTACTATTACTACTACTGCTGCTGCTGCTGCTTTTAGTACTACTGCTACAGCTAGTGCAGCGGCAACTACTACAACTACTACTACCACAACGTCTCCTCCCACTACTACTACTGTTGCTACTACTACTATAACTAATACTACAACCCGCTACAACTACTATAACTGCTACTGCTACTACTAATACTTCAACTATTATTACATCTTCTACCACTACTTCTGCTACCACTACACTACTACTGCTACAACTACTACTACTGTAGCTACTAATACTACTGCTACTACTACTACCACTACTACTACTACTGCAACTGTTACTACTAGTACAACAGTAACTACAACTACTACTACTGCTGCAACTACTATTACTGCTACTATAATTACTACTACTACTACTACTACTTCGACTACTACTACACTAATACTTCTGTTGTTGTTGCCGCTACTACTACTACTACTGCTACAATTGCTACTAATACTACTACTACGACAACAATAACTACTTCTACTAGAACCACGACTACTACTACTTCTCCAACTGCTACTACCGCTACTCCTACTATTGCTATTACTACTGCTGCTACTACTCCTGCTACTACCACTACTGCTACTACCATTACTACTACTGCTGCTACCACCACCACTACTACTTTTGCTACTCCTACTACTACTAATGCTACAACAACAACAACAACTGCAAGTACTACTTCTTCTGCTACTACTACTTCTAGTAATACTACTACCGCCACAAATTCTACTACTTCTGCTGCTGCTGCTCCTACTACTATTTCTAGTAACAATTCTACAGACACTAATGTTATTGCTTCAGCTGTTACTGCAACTACTACTAATACAACTGTTGTGGCTACCACTACTGATACTACTACAACTTCTTCTACTACTTTTGTTGCTCCTGCTTCTGCTACTACAACTACTACTGCTATAACTACGACCACTATTGCTACTATTATTGCTACTGCTACTAGTACCACTACTGCTAGTACTACTACTGCTGTTGCTGCTGCTGCTTTTAGTACTGCTGCTGCAGCTAGTGCAGCGGCAACTACTACAACTACTACTACCACAACGTCTCCTCCCACTACTACTACTGTTGCTACTACTACTATAACTAATACTACAACAGCTACAACTACTATAACTGCTACTACTACTACTAATACTTCATCTATTACTACTCCAACACTACTACAACAACAACTACAAATGCTACTACTACTACAATTATTACTACTGCGGATACTACTACCACTACTATTGCTACTACTATTTTTTCTGCTAGTATTGTTGCTGCTGCTACTGCTAGTACCACTACCACAACTGCTACTACCACTACTACTACTATTTGTACTACTACTACCACCACCTCCACCACCACGACTACTACTACGATTACTACTAGTACTACCACCGCTACTACTACTACAAGTTCTACAAAAAATACTTCTACTGCTACTACTACTATTACTACTACTACTACTACTACTACTACTACTATTACTCTACTACTACTCCTACTGCAACTACCACTACTATTACTACAGCTACTACTACTACTACTACTACTACTACTACTACTAC
>RXID01016194.1:15000-21619 GCA_005019695.1 Trichopus zeylanicus subsp. travancoricus | reverse complement strand
TACTATCGTTACTACAACAACTACAACAGCTACTACTACTACTCCTGCTGCTAGTACTACTACGACCACTTCGATTGTTGCTACTGCTACTAGTACTACTTCTGCTACAACTATAATCACAACAACAACAACTACTGCTACTGCTACCACTTGAACTTCTAGTACTGCTTCTACATCTACTTCTACTTCAACAACTACTTTTTCTACTACACTACTACAGCTACTACTACTACTCATGCTATTACTAGTATAATGACCACCACCACTACTACTAATAGCTCTACTACAACGACAACAACTGCTGCTGCTACTACTACACTACTACTAAAATGACTTCTACTATTACTTCAACTACTACTACTCCTACAAATATTACAACTAGTACTACTACTACTACTACTACCTCTACTATAACTACTACTACTGCTACTCCTTATAGGACTACCACTACTACTGCTATTATTACCACTACTATTAATATGGCAACTACTACTACTACTACTACTACTATTGCAACTGCTACAACTATTTCTACTCCTACTCATAAAACAATTTCTACCATTACTTCGCCTACTACTACTATTATTACCACTACAATTAATATGGCAATTACTACTACTATTCCTACTATTGCAACTATTTCTACTCCTACTCATAAAACAATTTCTACCATTACTTCGCCTACTAGTATTACTACCGCTACTACTACTTATACTACTGCTACTACTATTACTACTACTACTACTGCGACTACTACAACTACCTCTTCTACTACTACTATAACTACAACTACTACTACTACTGCCACTACGCCAACGACTACTCCAGCTACTACTACTACAACTCCTACCTCTACTCTTGCTATTGCTACTACCTGAACTACTACTAATAGAGTTACTACTACTACACTATGACTACAACTACTGCTACTACTACAAGCACTGTTGTTGCTAGTCCAACAACTATTGCCATTACTATGATTAATACCATCACTGCCACTACTACTACTACTACTACTACACTACTACTACAACTACTCCAACTATTTCTACTATTACTACTACAACTACTACTACTACCTCTACTACGACTAATGCTACTACTACAAGTACTCCTATTGCTACTACAACTCTTACTAATACTACTACTAGTACTACTATTATTGCTGCTAGTTAATCTACTACTACTACTACTAATACAACTTCTACTACTACTAGTACTCCAATATCTACAACTACTACTTTCACTAATACTATGACTCTTCCACCTACCATCATGACAACTATCAACACAAGTACTACTACCGCTACTAGTACTACTACTACTACAATTACTACTACTACCGCTGCTACTGCTACTACCACTACTGCTACTACCACTACTGCTACTATTACTACTACTGCAAGTATAACAACTACTAATATTAATACTACAACAATAATAACAACAACTATTATTACTACAACCGCTACTTCGGCAACTACTACTTCTAGTACTACTACTGCTACTACTACCCCTGCTACAACTACTACAACTACTACTACTACTGCTGCTATTGCAACTACCTCTACTACTACTAATACAGCTACTACTACTACACTACTACAACTACTACTGCTAGAAGCACTGCTACAACTCGAACAACTACTACTATTACTATGATTATTACCTCCACTACTACTGCTACCACTACAAATACACCAACTATTACTAGTAATACTACTACTGTTGCTACTACTACTACTACTATTACTACTGCTACTATGACTACTACGTCTACTACCACTACTGCTACAACTACTAGTACTCCTACTACTTCAACAACTACTCCAACTAATACTACAACTAGTACTACTACTACTACTGCTACTTCTTCGACTGCTACTAGTACTACTACTACTACAACAACAACTCCAGCTGCTACGACTACTCTTGCTTCGGCTACTCCTACTACTACTAATACTACTACTGCTACTAATACAACTACAACAACTACTGCTGCAACTACAGCTACAACAATTACTGCTACTACTACTACGACTACAACTTCTAGTACTACTTCTACTTCTACTTCTATGATAACTACAAGCACTACGCTACTACTGCTACTACTACACTCCCGCTACTACTAGTATAATGACTACTACTACAACTACTGCAACTACTATTACTATTACTATCTCTACTGCTGCTACTGCTAATACAACGACAACAACTACACTACTACAAACACTACTTACACTATTACTTGAACTACTACTACTCTTACTATTATTACTACTAGTACAACTTCAACAGCTGCTACTACTACTTCAATTGCTATTACTGCTACTACTTCTTCTACTACTACCACAACTGCAATTACTACTACTACTATTAGTATGACAACTACAATAACAACTATTACCTCTAGTACTACGACTACTACGACTACTATTACTACTACTACTACTACTACTACTACTACTACTACTACTACTACTACCACAACTACTACTACTATTTCTAATCCTACTCCTAAAATAATTTCTACCATTACTCCAGCTACTAGTATTACTACCATTAATATTACTTATATTATTGCTACTACTACTGCTACTACTACTTCTACTACTACTACAACAACTACAACTACTACTTCTACTCCTCCTACTGCTACTACTACTACACTTATCCAGCTACTACTACTACAACTACTACTGTTACTACTACTACTAATATAGCTACTAAACACTACACTGCTACTACAATTACTACTACAAGTTTTGCTACTACTCCAACAGCTACTACCATTACTACAATTAATACTACTACCACTACTACTACTACTACAACTACAACACCTACTCCAACTGTTTCTACTAGTACTACTACAACTTCTATTACTACTATACTACTACTACTTCTATGATGACTATTGCTACTACTACAGGTACTCGTTCTGCTACTACAACTACTCTTACTAATACACCTACTACTACTGCTGCTGCTACTGCTAGTTCGTTACTACTTCTACTACTGATACTCCTTCTACTACTACTACTACTCCTACTTCTACAACTACTTCTTCCATTAATATTGTGACTCCACCTCCTACCATAACTACAACTAGAACTAAAAGTTTTGCTACTGCTAATACTACTACTACTACAACTATTACTACCTCTACCTCTACTACTACAATTACTACTACTACTACTACTACTACTACTACTACTACTACTACTACTACTACTACTACTACTACTACTATTGCTACTACTATAACTACTACTACCACTACGACAACTACACAACTACAACAACTACTACTACCCTTCTACTACAATAACTACTACTACTAACTATGGCGACAATAGCTACTTCCACTACTACTACAAGTACGACCAGTACTAATACTTACTCCTGCTACACCAACTCCACTACTAGACTACTACTGCTTCAACTACAAAACTACTACTGCTACGGTGCTGCTACTGCTGCTACTCCTATTTGCTACTAAGACAACTACTACTACTATCTACTACACAACTACTACTACAGTGCTGGCTACTACTCCAACCGCCACTATTATTACTACTATTAATACTACCACTACTACTACTATTACTACTACTACTAAAAATTCAAAATTATTTCTACTACTACTACTGTTATTGCTGCTTCTCTTACTATAACTACTATGACTACTATGTCTACTTCCACTACTGGTACTACTACTGCTACTACAACTACTCTTACTAATACTACTACTAGTACTACTACTATTGCTATTTCATCTATAGCTACTGCTACTACTACTACAACTACTACTACCACTACTATGCGACTCCTCCTCCTAAAATAACAAAGCTGCCAATACTAAAACTGCTACTTCTACTACTCCAACAACAACAACTACTACTACTACTGTTGCTACTACTACTACTACGACAACAATAATTACTACTACTATAACCACTACTACAATTATTACTACTACTGCAACAACTACCAATACAACCAATACTTCCACTAATACGGCGACCACTACTACTGTTGCTACAACTACTACTGCTATACATTCTACTTCTACTACTACTACAACTACTACTCATATTACTTCTACTATTACTATAACTACTTCTGCTACTATTGCTACTACTACTATAACTAATACTCCAACTATTGCTATTACTACTGCTACTACTACTATTATTACTACTTCCACTAATGTTACTACCACTACCACTACCACTACAACTACAACTCCTCCTACTACTACTACTTTGTTTGCTACTCCTATTACTCCTCCTCTTACTACTACTACTTTGCTAATAATACTTCTTTGACTACTACAATGACTACTATAACTTCTACTTTTGCTACTACTATTCCAACTCCATCCCCTACTTCTGCCACTATTCCAAATACTATAACTTCTTCAACTGCTACTATGACTTCTACTACTACAACAACTACAACTACTACTACTACTATTACAATTGCTACCACTATTACTACTACTACAACTACTACTACAACTACTACTAGTTGTGGTAATAGTAATAGTTGCAGTAGTTGTCTTGGCTATAGTAGTTGTAGTAGCAGAAGTAATAGTGGTAGTTGTTGTTGTTTTTGTTGTTGTTGTAGTAGTAGCAGAAGTAGTACCAGAAGTAATTGCAAATGTGGTGTTAGTAGTAGAAGCAGTAGCAGTTGTAGTAGTAGTAGTAGTTCTAGTAGCAATAGTAGCTGTAGTAGTAGTAGTAAGAATAATAATAGTAGTAGTAGTGGTAATAGCGTTAGTAGTAGTGGTGGTGGTAGTAGCATAAGTAGCAGTAGACACAGTTGCAGAACTAGAAGTCGGAGTTCCAAAAGTAGAAGAAGAAGTGGTAGTAGTAGGAATAGAAATTATAGCTGTAGCAGTAGTCGTAGTAACAGTGCTTGCAGTAATAGTAGTTAGTAGTAATAGTTATACTAGCAACAACAAGAGCTGTAGTAGCCATAATAGTAGTAATAGTAATAGTAGTAGTAGCAGGATTAGTAGTAGCAATTGTAGTGGTAGTAGCAGTAGTAGTAATTACAGTAGATGTGGAAATAGTAGTTGCAACTATAGTGGTTACATTAATAGTAGCAATAGTAGAAGTAGAAGCAATAGTTGTAGCAGTAATAGCAACATCAACATTAGTAATAGTAGTAGTAGTAGTTACAGTAGAAGTAGTAGTAATAGAAGAAGGAGGAGGAGGAGAAGTAGTAGTTTTAGTTGCAGTAGTAGCAGCAGTAGTAGTGGTAGTAGTAGCTGTAGTAGTAGTAGCAGCTATAGTAGTAGTAGTAGTAGTAGTAGTAGTTGCCATAGTAGTAATAGTAATAACAATAGTAGTAGTAGTAGTAGCACTAGTAGTAGTAGTAGTAGCTGGAGTTGTTGTAGTAATAGCAATAGTAGTTGTTTTATTAGTAGTAGTAGTGGTGGCAGAAGTAGCAGCAATAGTAGTAGTAGCAGTGGAAGTAGTAATAGATGTTGTAGTATTAGTAGTAGCTGTAGTGGTAGTAGCTGTTGTTACAGCAACAGCAGCAATAGTAGTAGTTGAAGTAGTAGTACTAGTAGTTGAAATAGAAATTATAGTACAAGCCACTGTAGAACCAGCAGAAGTAGAAGTTGTGGCGGCCATAGGATTAGTAGTAGTAGTAGTAGTAACAATAGCAACAATAATAGTAGTAGTGTTAGTAGTAGTAGTAGTAGTAGTAGTGGAGTAGTGTTTGTGGTAGTAGTAGCATCAACAACAGTAGAAGCAGTTGTCGTAGCAGTAGTAGCAAAAGTAGGTGTCATAGTTATAGTGGTAGTAGTTGCAGCAGTAGCAGTATTAGTAGTTGTAATAGTAGTAGTTGTAGTATTAGTAGTGATAGTAGTAGTCATGGTTGTACGATTTGAAGTAGGAGTAGTAGTAGCGCTAGTAGTAGTAGTATTATTAATAATAGTAGTTTGAGTAGCTATAGTGGTAGTCATAGTTGTAGTAGTAGTAGTTATTCTGATTGTAATAGTAGCAATAGAATGAGTAGCAGTGGAAGTAGTTGTTGTAATAGTAGTAGTTGTAGTATTTGTAGTAGTAGTAGCAAGTAGTAGCAACATTTCTGACAATAGCAGCAACTGCAGTAACAATAATAGTAGTAGTAGCAGTAGCAGTAGTAGCAGCATTTTTGACAATAGCAGTAGTTGCAGTAATAGTAATAGTAGTAGTAGCAATAGTAGTAGTTGTAGTGGTAGTAGTAGTAGTAGTAGTAGGATTAGTAGTACGCATAGGAGTTGGAGGAGTAGTAGTAGTACTAGTCAGAATAGAAGCAATAGTCGACGTAAGGGTAGGAATGGACTAGTTGTGCTAGTAGTAATGGTAGTAATAGTAGTAGTAGCAGTAGCAGTAATAGCTGTAGTAGCAGTTGTAGTTGTAGTATTAGTAGTAATGGTAGTAGTAGTGGTGGTAATAGTAGTGTTAGTTGTTGTTATTCTTGGCATATCAGTAGTAGCAGTAGCTATTGTTGTAGTAGTACAAGTAGTAGTAGTAGCAAAAGTTGTAGTTGTAGTAGTAGTAGTAGTAATAGTAGTAGTAGTAGTAGTAGTTGTAGTAGTAGTTGTAGTAGTTATTGT
>RXID01016194.1:0-12500 GCA_005019695.1 Trichopus zeylanicus subsp. travancoricus | reverse complement strand
GTAGCAGTAGTAGTTGTAGTAGTAGTATTGTAGTAGTGGTAGTAGCAGTTGTTGTAGTAGCAACAATCGCAGCTGCTGCAGCAGTAGCAGTAGAGGTAGTTGAAGTAGTTTCTGTAGTAGTAGGAGTAGTAGTAGTAGTTGTAGGTGTAGTAGTAGCAGGAGTAGTAGTAGGACTAGCAGTAGTAATGGTAATAGTAGTTGTAGGATTAGTAGTAGTAGTTGTAGCAGTAGTAATAGGTGTATTAGTCGTAGTACTAGTAGTAGAAGTATTGGTAGGAGGAGCAGAAGTAGAACGAATAGTATCTGTAGTTGTAGTATTAGTAGGAGTAGCAGTAATAGCAGTAGTATTAGTAGTAGTTGAGAGAGTAGTAGCAGTGGTAGAAGTAATAATAGCTGTAGTAGGAGTATTAGTTGTAGTAGTAGTGGTGGTAGTGCATGTGTTAGGAGTAGTACTTATTGTAGTAGTAGTCAGAGATGTAGGAGTCATAGTAGTAGTAGCAACAACATCAACAACAATAGTAATAGTAGCAGCAATAGTAGTAGTAGCCGCAGTAGTAGTGGTAATAGTAGTAGCAGTAGCGGTAGGAGTAGTAGTAGTAATAGTACTACTAGTAGTAGTGATTGTAGTACTAGTAGTAGTAATAGTAGCAATAGTAGTAGTAGTTTAAGAAGTAGTGGTGGTGTAGTACTCACAGCAGCAGCAGTGTAGTACTCACAGCAGCAGCAATAGTAGGGTTGGCAGAGGCAACAATAGCTACAGTAGTAGCGGCAGTAGTAGTTGTACTAGAAATAGTAGTAGTTGCTACAGTAGTAGAAGCAATATTAGTTGCAGTACAAGCAGCAGTAGTAGTATTAGTAGTTTTAGTAGAAGCAACTACAGTAGCAATAGTAGTAGAAGAAGTAGTTGTTGTAGTTAATGTAGCAGTTGTAGTAGAAACAGTATTAGTAGTAGTAGTAGCTGCTGTAGTAGAAGTAGTAGTAGCAGCAGTAGTGGTGGAAGTAGCCATAGCTATTGTAGTAGTATTAGTGGTAGCAGCAACAACAATAGCAGTACTTTTAGTACTAATAGTAGTAGCAGCAGCAGTAGCAGTTGTGGTATTAGTAGTAGTAGTTGTGGCAGCAATAGCAATAGTTGTAGCCATAGTAGTAACAGTTGCAGCATTATTATTAGTATTAGTATCATATGTATGAGTAGTAGCGATAGTAGCAGTAGTAGTAGTAATAGTAGTGGTGGTAGCAGTAGTAGCGGTAGTGGTAGTAGAGGTAGCAGTAGTCACAGTAGTAGTAATTGTAGTGGCAGTCATAGCAATGGTAGTTGTTGTAGTAGTAGTAGCAGAAGTATTAGCTGTAGTTCAAGCAACAGTAGCAGAAGTAGAAGTAGTAGTAAAGGTAGTAGTAGTAGTCGTCGTAGCAGTAGTAGCAGCAACAGCAGTAGTAGTAGTAGTTGTTGTTGTTACTGTTGTTGTTGTTGTTATTGTAGTAGTAGTTGTTGTTGTAGCAGTAGTTGTAATAGTAGTAGTAGCAGAAGTACTAGTTGTAGTAGTAGCAGCAATAATAGCAATAGTAGTAGTAGTAGTAATAGTGTTAGTAGTTGTAGTAGTGGTGGTGTAGTACTCACAGCAGCAACAATAGTAGGGTTGGCAGAGGCAACAATCGCTACAGTAGTAGCGGCAGTAGTAGTTGTACTAGAAATAGTAGTAGTTGCTACAGTAGTAGAAGCAATATTAGTTGCAGTACTAGCAGCAGTAGTAGTATTAGTAGTTGTAGTTGAAGCAACTAAAGTAGCAGTAGTAGTAGAAGTAGTAGTTGTTGTAGTTATTGTAGCAGTCGTAGCAGAAGCAGTATTAGTAGTAGTAGTAGCTGTTGTAGTAGAAGTAGTAGTAGCTGCAGTAGTGGTGGAAGTAGCCATAGCTGTTGTAGTAGTATTAATGGTAGCAGCAACAACAATAGCAGTACTTTTAGTACTATTAGTAGTAGTAGCAGCAGTAGTAGTAGTGGTATTAGTAGTAGTAGTTGTGGCAGCAATAGCAATAGTTGTAGTCCTAGTAGTAACAGTTGCAGCATTATTATTAGTAGTAGTGTCATATGTATGAGTAGTAGCGATAGTAGCAGTAGTAGTAGTAATAGTAGTGGTGGTAGCAGTAGTAGCGGTAGTGGTAGTAGAGGTAGCAGTAGTCGCAGTAGTAGTAATTGTAGTGGTAATCATAGCAATGGTAGTTGCTGTAGTAGTAGTAGCAGAAGTAGTAGCTGTTGTTCTAGCAACATTAGCAGTAGTAGAAGCAGTAGTAGAGGTAGTAGTAGTAGTCGTCGTAGCAGTAGTAGCAGCAATAGCAGTAGTAGTAGTAGTGGTTGTTATTGTTGTTGTTGTTGTTGTTGTAGTAGTAGTAGTTGTTGTAGTAGTAGTTGTAATAGTAGTAGTAACAGCAATAGTAGTAATTGTAGTAGTAGTAGTAATAGTGTTAGTAGTTGTAGTAGTAGTATTTGTAGTAGCATAATTAGTAGCATACACTGTTGCAGAACTAAAAGTAGTAGTTGCAGAGGTAGTAGCAAAAGTGGCAGTAGTAGTAGTATAAATTATAGCAGCAGTAGTAACAGTAGCAGCAGCAACAGCAGTAATTGTCATAGCACTAGTGCTAGTAGTTTAGCAGTTGTAGTAATAGTAATATTAGCTACAACAGAAGTAGTAGTAGTCATAGTAGTAGTAAAGGAAGTAGTAGAACTAGCAGGATTAGTAGTACTAGCAGTAGTGGTAGTAGCTACAACAACAATAGTGGTAATAGTAATAGTAGTTGTAGCCGTTGTAGTAGCAGTAGCAGTACTAGTAGTAACAGTAGCAATTATGGAAGTAGTAGCAATAGTACCAGCAGAAGTAGTAGTTGTAGAAGTAGTAGCAATAGCAGTAGTAGTAGTAGGAATAATAGAAATAGCAATAGCAGTAGTATTAGTAGTAGTAGTAGTACCGGCAGTATTGGTTGCAGTAGTAGAAGAAATAGTAGTAGTAGAAGCAGTAGTTGTAGCAGTAATAGCAACATCAACATTAGTAGTAGCGGTAGTAGCAGTTGTAGTAGTAAAAGTAGTTGTTGTTGTAGCAATAGCAACAACAGTTGCATTGGTAGTAGCGGTAGTAGCAGCTGTAGTGGTTGTTGTAGTAATACTAGTAGTTGTTGTCATAGTAGTAATAGTAATAGTAGCAGTAGTAGTAGTAGCAGCAGCAGTAGTAGCTGTAGTAGTAGTAGCAGTAGCAGGAGTAGTAGTAGTAGTAGTAATAGTAGTAGTAATAGTAGTAGAAGTAGTTGTTGTACTAGTAGTGGTAGTAGTAGCGGTAATAGTAGTTGTTGTAGTGGTAGTAGTAAAGTAGCTGTAGTTGTAGTAGTAGCAGTAGCGGTAGTAGTTACTGCAGCAGCAGTGACATTAGTAGTGATGGTAGTAGTCGTAGTAGTACAAGTCGCAGCAGAAGTACTCGTAGTAGCAATAGCAGTTGTAGTACTAGCAACAGTTGTACCGTCAAAAGTTGTAGTTGTAGTAGTCTAGCAGCAGTAGTAGTAGTAGTAATTATAGCAACAACAATAGTAGTAGTAGAACTAGTAGCAGACTAGTGGCTGCGATAGTAGCAATAGTTGTTGCAGTAGAAGCAATAATCGTAGTAGCAATAGCGAAAGCAGAATAGTAGTTATAGTGATAGTAGTAGCAGCAACAACAATATTAGTAGTTGTAATAGTAGTAGATGCAATATTCATAGTAGTATTAGGAGTTGTAGTAGTAGTTGTTGTTGTTGTACGAGTTGAAATAGGAGCGGTAGTAGCACAAGATGTAGTAGTAATTGGAGTAGTAGAAGCAGGTGAAGTTGTACTGGCAGTCGTAGGAGTAGAAGTAGGTGTAGGAGTACTACTATTGCTACTACTACTAGTAGTACTACAACAACAACAACAACAACAACAACAACAACTACTACTACTACTATTACTACTACTACTACAACAACAACTACTATTACTAATACTACTATAAAAATAACAACTACTACTACTAGTACTACTAATACTACTATTACGACTACTACTACTACTACCACTACTACTGCTACAACTACTACTGCTATTACTTCTTCTTCTTCTACTACTACTACTACAACTACTACTGCAACTGCTACTACTATTCCAACTACTACTACTACTACTGCTATTACTACTACTGCTACTACTACGGCTAGAACTGCTACTACTACTATACTTACTATTCCTAATACTCCAACAACAACTACCACTAATACTACTATAACTATTATTACTACGACTGCGACTACTACATCTAGTACTACCGCTACTGCAACAACTACTACTATTTCCGCTACAACTGCTACTGCAACAACTACTTCTACTATTCCTAATACTCGAACTATAACTACCACTATTACTACTACTTCAACGACTATTACTATAATTGTGACTGCTACAATTGGTACTTCTATTGCGACTACTAATACAAGCATGACTACTACAACTAATACTCAACTACTACTACTTCTACTATTACTGCTGCTACTATTACTACTACTACTACTACTACTACTACTACTACTACTACTACTACTAATAGTACTACTACAACAAAAACTACTACTACTAGTACTACTACAACTAAAACTACTACTACTATGACTAGTACTACAATGACTACTACTACTACTACTACTACTACTACTACTACTACTACTACTACTACTAGTACTACTAGTACTACTACTATTTCTGCTACGACTACTACCACTACTACTACTAGTACTACTACTACTACTAGTACTACTAGTACTACTACTATTTCTGTTACGACTACTACCACTACTACTACTAGTACTACTACTACTACTACACCTACGACAACAACGTCTACTACTACTATTTCTAGTACTACAACAATAACTACTACGACAACAACAACAACAACAACAACTACTACTACTTATCCAACTACTACTATTACTACTACAACTACTACTACTATTACTACTACTACTGCTGCTACTGCTACCACAACTACTACTACAGATACTGGTACTACTACTACTCGTACTACTACTACTGCTGCTACTCCAACTACTACTATTACTACTACTACTACAACTACAACAACAACTACTAGTACTATCACAACTATTACTACTACTATCACTACAGCTACCACTACTACTACTACAACAACAACTACTAGTACTATCACAACTATTACTACTACTATAACTATAGCTACCACTACTACTACTACTACTACTACTACTACTACTTCTACTATTATAACTACTACTACTGCTACCATTACTACTGCAACTATTACACTTATGACTACTACTACTGCTACTACTACTACTACTACTACTACTACTACTACTAGTACTTTACTACTAATAGGACTACAACTACTACTACTTCTACTACTACTATGACTACAACAAGAACAATAATAACAACTACTACTGCTACTGCTACTGATGCTTCTACCACTACTAATACTACAACTTCTACTACTACAACTACTACCGCTCCTACTTCTACTGCTACTACTACTTCTACTACTGCTACTACTACTTCTACTACTGCTACTGCTACTACTTTTTCTATTACTTCTGCAACAAGTACTACGACTACTATTAAAACTACGACGACAACTACTGCTGCTACTGCTTCCTACTGCTACTATTACAACAACAACAACAACTACTACTACTTTTAGTACTACAACTACTACTATATCATCTACTACTATCACTACTACTACTACAACTACTGCTAATAATAATAATAATAATAATAATACATCTACAAATACTATTGCTACTACTTCTACTTCTACTACTACTCTGACCATTGCTACCACTACTACTACGACTACTAAGACCACCACCACTACTACTACTACTACTATGACCTCTACTACTGCTTCTACTACTACCACAGCTACTACAACTTTAATGACCACCAATACTTCTACTACTACCACTACTGCTATTACAATTACTACTACTGCTGCAACTACTACACTACTACTATAGCTACTTTTACAAGTACCACTACTAGTCCTACAACTACAATTATTACCACTAACAATACTACTACTGCTACACCAAATAATACTACTACTACTCCAACTGCTACTACTACTACTATTATTACTATTATTCCTACTACTTCTACTTCAAGTCTTCCAGCACTACTACTACTCCTACTACTATTACTACTATCACAACTAGTACTGCTACAACTTCTACTACTAGTACTACTAGTACTACTACTATGACTACTACTAGTACTACTACTACTACTACACTAACTACTACTACTACCACTACTACTACTATTACTACAACTATTACTACTACTACTGCTACTGCTCGTACTACCACTACTAACCACAACTACTACAACAACAACTATTACTACTGTAGTTGCTGCTACTACACAACCTCTTCATCCTCCTCCCCCTCCTCCTACTACTACTACCTCTGCTACTGCTACTACAGCTAATACCACTACTACTTCTACTACTACAACTACTACAGCTCCTACTATGACAATTGCTACTTCATCTACTGCTACTACTTCTACTACCACTACTACTATTACTATTATTATTGTTACGCATAATACTACAACTACTCCAATTACTACAAATACTACCACTGCCACTACTTCGACTACTACTACTACGACTACTACATCTGTTGTAGTTGCTACAACTACTACTACTAGTATTATCAGTACTCCAACTACTGTGACTCCTACAACTACTCCTACTCCTACTCCAACTATAGCTACTACTACTACTACTAATACTACTACTACTCCTACAACAACAACAACAACTACTACTACTACTCTTGTCTCTGCTACTACTATTGCTACTCCTACTCCTACCCTTACTACTACGACTTCATCTACTACTACTACTACTACTATGACTACTACTCCTACTACTAATACAACAACTGCTACTACTACTACTACTACTACTTCTATTACAACTACAATAGCAAGTTTTACTACTACTATTACTAATTCAGTTACTACTACAACTAGTACTAGTACTACAATTACAACTACTACTACAACTAATACTACTATTACTACTACTACTATTTTGCTGCTGCTACTATTACTACTTTTACTACTACTAGTACAACTGCAACTACTATTACTAGTACAACCTCTGCTACTACTTCCACCATTACTACTACTAATATTCGTACTCATACTACTACTACTGCTATTGCTGCTGCTACTGCTACTTTTGCTACATCTAACACTATTATTTCTATGACTCCTACTACTACTACAGCTACTAATCCTACTACTAATATTGCTACAGCTACTACTATAGCAACAGCTGCTACTACTGCTACTGCTTCAACTATTACTCCTTCTACTACTACTAATTAAGTACTGCTGCCACTACAGTTGCTACTACTATGACCACCACTTTTACTACTACTACTACTTCTACTACTACTTCTACTGCTACTTCTTCCACTACTGCTTCTTCTGCTGCTGCTACTACAACTTCTACTACTACTTTTCCTACAACTACCAGAGCTACCACCACTACAACTACTACTTTTACCATTGCGGCTACCAGCACTACTACTACTACTACAACAACAACAACAACTACTACTATTACTATAGCCAATACTACTACTCGTACATTTGCTACTACTACTACCATTGCTGCTGCAGCTGTTGTTTCAGCTACTACTACCACTACTCCTATTATTACTACTACTATTACTACAACTACTGCTACTACAACTACTAAGGCTTCTACTACTACTATTACTTATACTAGTACAACAACTACTACTACCACTACCGCTTCTGCTTCTACTACCACAACTACTAGTTCTACTACTACAACTACTACTATTATTATGACTTCTGTTACTACTCATACAATTACAACTACTATTGTTACTGGCTGCTGCTGCTACTGTTACTACTGCTGCTGCTGCTGCTGCTGTTACTACTACTACTGCTACTACTAGTACTTCAAGAACTACTACTACTACTACTACTACTACTACTACTGAAACTACTACTACCACTATTACAACTATTACTACTACTATTACTATTCTTACTACAACAACTACTACTGCAGCTACCTTAACTACTACTACAACTACTACTTCTGCAATTGCTACTATTGCTACTAGTACTGGAACTACTGCTGCTGCTACTACAACTTATACCACTACTTCCAATACTACGACAATAGCTGCTACTACGATAATGACTACTACTAGTACTACTACTGCTGCTACTGCTACTACAGCTCCTCCTCCTCCTACTCCTACTGCTACAACTACTATAACTTTTACTGCTAGTATTACTATCACTACTGCAAATACTTATACTACACCTACAACTACTACAGCTGCGACTACTACAATAGCTACTACTATTACCTCAATTTTGGCTACGGCTGCTACTGCTACTGCACTACTACTACTACTACAACTGCCTCTAAGATTACTACTAATGCTACTTCTACTGCTACCACTACTACTGCTCCTAATACTACTGCTACTACTTCTACTACCGCTACATCTATTACTACTAATACTTGTACTACTTCTACTACTTTCACGACTATTACTACTACTACTACTACTGCTGCTATTATTATTACCGCTACTACTGCTACTACTACTACTACCACCACCACCACCACTACTACTTCTACTACTACTACAAGTACTACCACTACTTCTGCAACTACTACTATAGCCACCATAGCTAATATTAACACTACTCATACTACTACGATAATGACTATTACTAACACAGCTTCTACTACTAATACTATTGCTACTACTACTGCTACTACTACTACTACTAGTGTGACTGCTACTCCTACCACTACAACCACTACTGCAATAATAGCTACTACTATTACTACTACCACTGCTACTATTATTACTATTATCGCTACTATTACAACTGCTACTGTGCTTACTTCGACTACTTCAGTTGGTACTTCTCCTAGTACCACACATACTCATATTCGTAGCGCTACTACTACTACTACTCCTACCACTACTACTACTCTAACTCATACTACTACTCCTACTCCAACTCCTCCTCCTACTACTATGACTACTACAACAGCTACTACTATTTCTGCTACTACTACTACTATTACTTCTTTAATTACTACCATTGCTATTGCTACTGCTACTACTACAACTATTACATCTCTTACTAGTATAATTACTACCACTACTATTACCACAGCAACTATTACTGCTCCTATTACTACTACTACTACTACTACTTCTACTCCTACTCGAGATCTAGCTCCTACAACTACTACTCGGACTCATACTTATGCTACTGCTACTCTGACTCCTACTAGTAGTAGTACTACTACCCCTACTACTACTACTATGGCTCTAGCTACTACAAATATTATTGCGGCTGTTGCTTCTACTGTAGCTATTACAACTACAACCAATAATGCTACTACTACTACTACTGCTACTACTTCTATTACATCTACTACAGCTACTACTAGTACTACCACTACTACTAATACTACTACTCCTACTACAACTTCTATAACAACTTTTACTACTACTACACTTCCTGCAAGTCCTACTACTACTTCTAATCCAAGTACTACGACCAATAATCCCATAACTACTACACCTACTACTACTAATCCTACTCCTACTCCTACTCCTACTCGTACTGCTACGCCTCCTCTTCCTCCAACTACTACAACTGCTGCTGCTGCTACAGCTACTACTACTGCTACTGTCGCTACTACTCCTACTACTGTTACTACTACTACTACTACTACTACTACTACTACTACTACTACTACTACTACTACTACTACTATTACTATTCCTACTACATACAACAAAATTCTCCTCCAACTACTACTACTTCTGCTACTGCTACTACTTACTAGAGCACACCCTACTACTGCCACTTGAGCTACTAAGACGACTGGCTGCTACTACTGTGTAGCGTAAGTACGAGCGGTGTGGCGACGACTAGTACTAACTATACTACTACTACTACTACTACTCTACAATACTACGACGAACTACGACTACACACAACCACCACCACTAAACTAAAACCATTTTCCTACTACCGTACTACAGCGTCCTCCTTACAACTATACGGTTGTTGCTATTGATATAGCGACTACCAATGCTATTATCGCTGTTACTCCTACTACTACTACCATTCCTACTACAACTTCCACTCCTACTACAACTACTACCATGAAAACTATTGCCACTACAACAACTGCTACTACTACTTCTACTACCCATACTACCATAGATACTACAACTACTGCTGCTCTTGCTACTACTATTGCAACTACTACTAGTACTACTACTACAAGAACTACTACTACTCCCAATACTCCTATTACTACTCCTATGACTACTACTGCTACCAATATTGTTACTACTACTCCTAATACTCCTACAACAACTACTACTACTACCACCACCACCACCACCACCACTACTACTACTTCAATTACTAGTAATACTACTACTATAATCACAACTACAATAACTACTGCTACTGCTGCCACTACTACCACTACAATTAGTACTATTACTACTGCTACTACTTCCACTACTACAACTCCTACTACAACTAATACTGCTACTACTGCTATTAATGTTGTTGCTATTGCTGCTACTATTACTTTCACTACTACAACAACTATTACTACTACTACAACTACAACTACAACAACAACTACCACGACAACCACTCCTCCTACTATTACTACAGCAACAACCAACAAGTACTACTACTACTACTACTACAACTACTACTACTATAATAACTCCTAGTTCTGCTACTGCTACTACTTCTCCAATTACTAGTACTACTTCTACTACTACTACTATGACTATAACTACTACTACTCCTGTTGTTGTTGCTGCTAATACTATTGCTATAGCTGCTAGTTCTGTTGTTGTTTCTGCTACTACTACTACCACTGCTGGTAATACTACTACTACAGCTAGTGTGCTGTTGTGACTATTACTGCTTCCCTACTACTACATTTACTGCTGCTATTACTACTACTACTCCTTCAACTAATACAATTACTACTACTACAACTATGGCTACTACGTCTACTATAACTCCTATTGCTACTTAGCTACTATAACAATAACTACTACTGCTGCTGCTGTTGTACTGCTAGTAATGCTGCTACAAGTTATATTGCTACTACTACTATTGCTAGCTCTACTTCTACTCTACTCCTACTACTACTACTACTGCTACTACTACTGTTGGAGTAGTAGAAGTAGTAGCAGTAGTTGTAGTAGTACTACTTGTAGTAGTAGTAGTTATTATTATGGTATTAGTAGTAGTAGAAATAGTAGTAGTTGTAGTAGTAGGAGTTGATGTTGTAGTTGTAGTCAAAGTAGTAGTAGTTGTTGTTGTCATAGGAGGAGTAGGAGTTAGTGTAGGCATACTAGAAGTAGTAGTTGTAGTAGTAGCAGTTGTTGTATAGTAACAGTAGCAATAGTAGTAGTAGAAGTAGTACTTGCAGTAGTAGCAGAAGTAGTAGTAGTAGTAGTAGTAGTAGTAGTTATAGCTGATGTTGTTGCAATAGTAGCAGCAATAGTAGTAGTAGTGGTAGCAGTAGTAGTAGCAGCAGTAGTTGGAGTAGTAGTAGAAGTAGTAGCTATAGTAGTAGTAGTAGTAGTAGTAGTAGTAGTAGTAGTAGGAGTAGAAGTAGAAGTAGTCATCGGAGTAGTCATAGTAGTCCTAGCTGTCATAGTAGTAGAAGTAGTAGCCAGAGTAGTAGTAGTAGTAGTAGTTCGAGTAGTAGTAGTGGCCATAATAGTAGTAGTAGTAGTAGCAAGAGTAGTAGTGGTAGTAGTAGGAGAAATTTTAGTAGATGTAATAGTAGCAGTAGTAGTATTATTTCTAGTAATAGTAGTAGTTGTAGGAAAAGTAGTGGTAGTAGTAGTAGTAGTTGTAGAAGAAGTGAAGTAATAGTAACAGTAGTAGTAGAGGTAGTAGTAGACGTAGTGTTGTAGTAGTAGAAGTAGTTGTTATAGTAATTGTAGTAGTATTAGTAGAAGTAGTAGTGGTAATAGTAGTAGTAGCAGTAGTAGTTGATATGGTAGTAGTACGAGGAGTAGTAATTGTAGTAATGGTTATTTCTACAGCATCAGTAGCAGTAGTAGTACTTGTGGTAGTAGTGGTAGTAGCAATAGCAGCAGTAGTAGTAGAGGTAGTAGCTTTTGTAGCAGTTGAAGTAGTAGCAGCAGCAGTAGTAGTAGATGTTATTATTGTTGTTGTAGTAATAGTAGTTGTTGTAGTAGTAGTACTAGGGGAAGTTTTAGTAGCTGTAGTAGTAATAGTAGTAGTAGGAGTAATAAGAGTTGTTGTAGCAGTAGCAGTAGAAACTGTAAAAGCCATTGCTATAGTAGTAGTTGTCATAGTAGTAAT